>JAGFNQ010006225.1:0-125091 GCA_024364735.1 Boesenbergia rotunda | reverse complement strand
GAGAATGCTATAGTGAAAATCACCTATACTTGCGCATAAGTAATCGGGGAACATATTAGTTCTCTCTATATATATAGAGAGAGAGAATTATTCTGCTACGAACACTACATTGTGTGCGCGTGCATGACTACATCTAATCTATTCGCCAATCGAGTCAATCGATTGGCGATCGCCCCCAAACTAAACTATAACCCGGGGGAAAAGGTGAACCCTACGGGGATCATGTTCGACTGAACCCCAAGAAGTTACGATGGTTGGATTTGATCGCGATGGCAACCGCCTTCAATCGATTGCTACAAACCTTGAATCGATTGCAGCAATCTATTCAAAGTAGGTTTTTTTGTCAATCAATTAGGGCAAGCAAAATTTGTCCCTAATTGATTGCCTAATTGATTGACGAATAAATACGTAGTGCCAACCAATCAAGTACTCAATCAATTGGTGTCTCGAATCGATCATCAAAACCACACACACACATATATATATATACACATATATATATATATATATAGTCTTGATACATGGTGTTCATCTTACGAGCATCATGTGTAAATTTTTTTTTAAAAAAAATTATAATCCAAACTCTAATCCCTAAAGACTAAATTCTAAATTTAAAAGCCTAAGATAAAAAAAATTAAAAAAAATATTTGGTGCTCATAAGGCGAGCACCATAAAGTGTGTGTATATATTATGTCATACATCTTATGTTGCACACCCGTGAGCACCTAATGTAATTTTTTTAGCTTATATACTATATCAAAAATCATAAACCCCAAGCTCTAAAAAATTATTTAAAAAATTACACAAGGTATTCATGGGGTGTACGACATAACAAAATTATATATATATCGCAATAGAAAAAACCTCAATTGATTGAGGAGAGTCCTCCTCAAGGTCTCCTTAATCGATTGAAGAATCCTTAATCAATTTAAGAATCAATTGAGGTGCCTCAATCGATTGAGGAGAGTTCTCCTCGAGGTCTCCTTAATCGATTGAGGAATCCTTAATCATTAAGGAATCGATTTCTCAATCGATTGAGGTGTCTTGATCGCAACCAATTACGGTTGATTTTCGACTGTAATTCGGTCAGAATTCAATCGCCTTCCCCCCGGGTTCACCTTCCCCTCCTAGGTTATAATTTTGACCCAGGCAACCAAAGGTCATCAGTGCTAGACAGTCAGGCGCGCATAGACGTTGGCAAATCGATTGGAAGGAGGTAGGCACGCATGGGTACACGATGAGCAGTCTGTAGCAGATCAATTCTCTCTCTATCTATAAGTAAATAATATTATTAAGAATAATTTAAATAATTTAATATTGTTATGCAAAAATATTCTTCAAGAGATAGATATTGGATAGGATTATTTAAACAATATTGGTAAAATAAAATATATATATATATACATAATAGAGATCTAATGAAAGATCTTCATTAAGAATAAACCAAAGTTTAGTCATCAATCAATGATTTCTCTAAGTTGGATTTATCGTTTACTAGTGCTCTTTAATTATCTTATGGAATTATCTCCCTAAGTTGTTTGTTGCCTTGTTGGGCTTCTATTGCTCTTTAACGATCTCTCTCATACAAGTATCTTCATGGATCTTAATTAAAGTGGCATTGTGACACCACATTTGTGAGGATTACTTAACAAATTTCTTGTTCCATTATGAAAATTTTAGTCCATAAAGACAATATGGAACCTAGTATTAGATAAGAGCCAGCCTTGGAGCCACTCAAACAAGGGACTTGCTCATTTAGATAGCTAGCAAAGAAAACAAATTCACAGATAGCTAGCAAAGAAAACAAATTCACAAATAATACTCGGGATGGTTGATCTAGAACTCAAATGTTGTTAAATATTCAGTTGAAGGATATCATCTGGATACTATCTAGGGACTATTGACCATGCCACCCGACTTCTTTGTTGACTGGATCTTACCACGTGTGATTCTGCATTGAGACACGTTGATGAAGATACACTGGTGATATGGAGGAAGTGTTGACGAAGTCATCGTGAGTTGGAGGAAGGAGGGGCTATTGAAGGAGCCTGCGGAGCTGAAGGAGAGTCATTGGGTGTTGTTGGGCTAGTTGAGCTGCTTCAAGAGTTTGCTATTAGTAAACGAGCGAAGGAGGGATTAGAATGGAGGTCGGGGAATACCCCAACTCAACCACTTCGATGTAAAGTCAGTCTCAGATAAGATGAGAATGAGAAGTACAATAAACTGGAGTATGTGCGTGCATGGGGAGAGCAATTAGCATACCTTGGCTCGCAAGAGTGGGTCTTTTCATAAGGAATATTTCTGATAGGATATCACATCTGTAATAAAGAATATGTCACATCACATGTATCAGACATTCTGCACTTTAGAAATCTTGTGGGATCATACTATGTCAACTATGCTACTCGACGTGCTATGGTATCACGTGCCCTGACAACTATGTCAACAATGCTACTCCACGTGCTATGGTAGCATGTGCTCTGATAACCCATGTATTTTGACAAATCACGTGGGGCCCACATGCTACTAGTAAGTCTGGATGACTGGCAGGTTAGCGTTAGTCGGGATGATTGAACACCGAAATGATTGGTTGAGTCGGCTCGGCTGGAATGGCTGGTTGAGTCACTAGTTTAGTCGGCTCGTAGCAAGAAGATAGGTTGAGTCGGCTCGACCAGAATAACTAATGTGTCGGCTCAGCCGAAATAACTAATGAGTCGGCTTGGCCAAAATGACTGGTTCCTGAGTCAGTTCGACCGAAATGACTGGTTGAGTCAGCTCGGCCAAAATGACTAGCAAGTCGCTCGGCCAGAGTGACTATTGAATTGGTGCCGATCAGGATGATTGGTGGGTCACTGTCGAGCGAGAAGACTAGTGAGTCGGCTTGCCACAAGGCCGAATGGAGATGACCTTATGGATCCATATTGACTTTGACTTTTATCTCAACAAGATTATTAACCCCCGCATCAACGTGGATCCTATCCCTACCGTTCCACCGCATCAGTATGTAACTCATACGACAAACTAGGAATTGATGTAATTTTGATGATGAAAAAATAAAATCGGATCGGATGTTCAATTTCAAAACTAGTTTATTTGATAGTATCCAATATGAGCGCCGAAGCATCATATTCGGCCAAGATATTAGAACCTTATTGTCTATTGATCGAGGTTCGTATGCGTGGCAAAAGGCTGCTCACTCCTAGCGCCTCTGCCAGCCCGCCCCAGGACAAGCACAGAGAAGAAAAATCATGATGACTGAGATGACAAGAGATTAGGGAGAGAGCAGGGATTTATGCCTCCATCAATCTCGTGGCTTGAATCCAAGACCTTCAATAATAATCTATCAACTCTTTGTCATCTCAACTATGCCGTGGAGGCAATTGATGTTGCATATATAATAAGTGATGAAACAACTCGCACATGGTAACTCGGTGGCTGCCGGTCGGAACCAGAAGAAGAGCTAGTTAGCTAGCGCATAAAGCCAAGGTGCAGGGCATCGAGAATGTAGACGAATAAACAAATAAAGCAGCGATATGCCGAATGCATGTGAAAGGATGAACAATCAGAGCATGCAGCGAGTGGCGTGTGAGCCCTGCACATGGAGGAACATGATGTTGCATAATCCACATCTCCATCCTCTTCCTCTTTAATTTGTCTTCCACCTTCCCCACCCGATCCATCATTGAATTGGGCAGCTAGATCGATCGATCGATCGAAAGTAACAAGTTATTGTGTAAATTTTAGTGTTGTATGGTTGAATAATTTATGAGGAGATCATCGATGTCAAACCTTTTTGCCGCGGCCACTGTTCGTTAATTCCCTCCTCCCTCCCTCCCTCAATAGCTGTTTCTAGCTGTCCCTCTTCTCTTTGTCATGTGACGCTCACTCTCCGTGCCGTGCCGTGCCGTGCCGTGGTACGCCGTGCCCTCGAATAAAAATTCTGAAGACGCACCACCAACGCCACCATAATTCGCATACACCGCGCTAGCTAGCTAGCTAGCTAGCTGAATCCTCGGCGTTACACGATTCGTCGTCGGCGAGGGAGTTCATGGCGCGCGAGTTGCCTCCCCGAGTTCCCCACTTGGCGGCCGCCAATTGGCCTAGTTTTGGCCACCAGATCTCCGGACGAGGCTCCGAGGCCGCCTCGTGGGCGGACGAGTTCCTCGACTTCTCGGCGGCGAAGCGCGCGGCGCACCGGCGGTCGGCCAGCGACTCCGTCGCGTTCGTGGAAATGGCGCACGGCGACGACGACGAAGACTCCGACCAGCTGATCATGTCCATGTTCGCCGACGAGGCGGCGGGGTCTCCGTCGGAAACGGCGCCGGGCGGCGCAGGCGAGAAGAGCACGGAGCAAAAATCTGCTGCCGCGGAGCAAATTGTTGATCCCAAAAGAGTCAAGAGGTGAAATATGCATATAAATTGAAAACATTTCTCATCCAAAATCTTCACTTTTAATTCTTACTTTATTATCTCAATTTCCCGAGAAGAATACTAGCAAATAGGCAATCTGCGCAGAGATCCCGAGTGAGGAAGCTCCAATACATCTCCGAGTTGGAAAGGAGTGTTACTTCACTCGAGGTACGTGAAAATATACAATAATTCATACGCATAAATGGCGATGATAATTAATTCCGATCTCCATAAATCTTTTCTGTCTTTCTTTTTCAAGACTGAGGTGTCAGCATTGTCCCCTCGAGTCGCATTCCTCGATCAGCAGAGATCTCTGCTCACCCTGGGCAACAGCCATCTGAAGCAGCGAATTGCTGCGCTAGCTCAAGACAAGATCTTCAAAGATGGTGACGTCCTCCTCTTCCTCGCTTTGATTATTTGTGATCATCTAATTACTCCAATCTGAAGAGAAAGATTTCGAGTTTTTGCAGCGCATCAAGAGGCGTTGAAGAAGGAGATAGAGAGGCTCCGGCAAATCTACCAGCGGCAGAGCATGAAGCAGGCTCAATCTGATAACATGGCCACTGATTGCGCCCCTACCACGTGATGCCGTAAGCCCAAGGCTCCGTGTCGGGGAAGGTCCCGCCTTCAATTAATTATGACAAACAAATGCTCCTTGTTGATTTGGTAATCAAGAATTGGGATTTGTAGTAATGATTGTTGTAAAATCTGTATTTTTTTATGTAATTTAGTTTATTTTTAATTTATAGATTTGTCAAATTGGGAAAGGTATTGTACTGCTTGTGGGGATGTTATTGGGTTTGTAAATGAGTGTTCCTTTCTGGGTCGCATTCTCTGTCATGGGTACTGGAGAATCCATGCTGTTGTTACTGTCGAGGTTTAACTAATTGGTTTTGGAGGTTTGCTAAGCATACAGTATTTTGCAAATTGCAATATTCTGTCTTATCCTTTGTTGTCGCACATCTTTTAGGAAAAGATGGATCAACTATTGCAGGAAATATGTGAGAACTAACAAAACCAGACCTATTTAAATTAAATCCTACATAGTAAATGACATGAGGGGTTACGTAGATGAATGGGAGAAGCTAGAGAAAAAGTACTAGTGAAGGTACTCTTTGATCCATCCTTTTAAATTCTATGCGCAATCTTCCTCAATATTAATCAAAAATAGTAGGGCATTTTTTCAATTGGGTATTCAACTTAACAGAATATATATATATCAACTTCATGCTTTTTTTTTCCTTTTTCTTTTTCACCGTTTTCTTGATAAAGTGTAGTGGATACCAACAATGAAAGAACAATAAAACCAATAGAGAAAAAGAGGGAAAAGAGCTAGAGAAGCAAAAAACAGAAGGCACAATTTCCTTCTCCAATCACTACAGCCACATAAGTCCTTGTGAATTCATCCTTCCTTGTGTGTCCGCAAGCGAGACTGACATGGCCATCATCATTTGCTCTTCAAAGCTCTGCGGAACAAAGTATCCTTGATTCATTAAAGCTCGGTCTGGGTATGGAATTAACGCATTTCCTGCATCCATCATAGCATGAGAACCAGCATAGCTTGTCCCTCCCTCTGTCATATCGGACCAAAAACAGGTCGAACACTCCCCAAAGTCGCCTCTTTGTAATTCCCTCTCAATTTGCTGTGGTATCTCAGACCAATGTCCTGAAGGATTAGTCTGCACGAGCCTCATATTTTCCGCAGATAAGTTGCCTGACCGGTGAACCATGTCAAATACTGAGGTACTGCTGCTAGGCATATTAGCAGCGGATAGGGTATTAATGGGCTGACGCTCAGTTAAAGCTGCCGTAGCACAAGCTAATTCTCCGTAGGAAGGTACTTCCGGAGCTATTCCATGGGAATGATAGGGTTCTTCTGAAAAGGATGGTCCTGGAAAGAAGTTGCCAAAATAAGCTGGATATCCATGATAACCATGTTCCTGCCCAAAAAAAATAAAAAACACTAATCAGAAACTAGGTCAAGCAAATTAGGAATATACTATTCTAAAGCATGTGCTTTTTTCTCTTGGCAAGAACAAAGAACTGAATATGGCACAGTCTATTCGGAGCCGGAGCAGCATGCCAGCATTTAGTCCGTGTCAAGCAGAGCATACCAAGCAGGCACTGAAATATTAAAGCCTCTTATATATGAATTAAACTTGAAGGGCAAGTCTTTGGATTGTCCTGCCCACTTTTGATCCAGATTGTATGTTATGAAAATGGAATTTACAAGGTATATCCACAGTTTAGCTGAATGTGAAATCAAAAGGTTAATAAAGATACAACTAGGACTATTCAGCTTTATTCCAAATTGAAGATAGCAGTTTAATGACAAGAAAAAAAAGGAGG
Organism: Boesenbergia rotunda; assembly: GCA_024364735.1. Lineage (NCBI taxonomy): Eukaryota > Viridiplantae > Streptophyta > Magnoliopsida > Zingiberales > Zingiberaceae > Boesenbergia > Boesenbergia rotunda. The sequence goes on along the minus strand of JAGFNQ010006225.1, from coordinate 118,332 downwards.
GAAAAAAAAAGAATAGAATAGTAAACTCAGAAGCTTTAGAGATGCAATATCATAACTTTAGAAGAACACGAAAGAATGCTGCCGTATTAGATATCAAAGAAAAGTTTTATTGCATGAAATTGAGAATCAATCACTATAAAATTTAATTGGTCACCTAATACCACCATAAAAGTTCAATTAGCTAAGCATTTTGTACGGTTAAACATGTGAATCTTGATCAACGAAATTGACCTTTATACAATGTTTTTTAAAAAAGTAGCAGGTCGGATATCTATAGATTGTTAAAAGATGCCAAAAACTAAACTAATGGTGAGACCATAACATATTGTGATGAACAATGAATCGCATGATTCTATCAACTATAAGGGTATTTTGGTGCCATATTTGTTCAAAAAAAAAATGATATAAAGGTGATTAATCTGATCTGTGAATATGATACCTTTCTATGAATTTACTAATAAGTATCAGATACCTCAATTGGGATACCTTAATCTGGTTCCTGTTTTCCCTGAATGAAAATTGATACCTTAATCTGGTTCCTGTTTTCCCTAAATGAAAATCAGATACCAATGGTGTATTATAGTGTTCTCAAAGGGAGAAGACAACAAGCACTTTCCTGGTTTGAAGATTTTAGAATAAATACAAAAATAAAGGAACATAAAATGTTGATTAACTAAGAAAGCAGGACGTTTATTTCAGAAAAAGGGTAGCTGCAGCAAGACTTCTGCTGATGTGGGCCTCCCGAATAGAGATGTTCTCTAATTTGACTAGTCCAACAGTTCACCGAGTCATTTTTTATTGGAGTTCTATCCAATTTCAAAGAGATTATCATTGAGATAGATTAAGTAAAGACAATGTTCCTGGCATAAACAGGTGACGCAAAATTGAACTAAAATAAAGGGGACGCATAAACAGGTGATGGAATAGACAACTATTGACAACTAATTTGTTCCTGGCGTGATAAATATAGCATTTTTTAAAGCTGAATGGTACCCAGTGCAATTAGGGTTGATGCCCCTAGAATCATTTAAAAAATTTCATTACAAATCCTTAAACTGTTTAATAATCTATAAACCAATTAACAATATGTACCTCTGAAATGGCGAGAAAAAATGACCAATCTTGTAGCACCCAAAACATTAAGTTTTATTTTTAATAAATAAATTAATAATATTAATTTATTCTTTAAAGTCTATTTCAGTCTTCATGATTGTTTAAATTCTCTTTACCCTTCAGTTAGAGGAAAATTTGATTTTCCAATATGTACCATGCAGTGATTACATCGGAGAAGGCATCCGGTAAAAATATTAGCAGAATAAAAGTGCATCTTAATAGACAACTAGATATTGGATATTAATATAGCTAGTCCATGTATCTTGTGATAATGTTGAAAAGGTTTAAAATTTCAACCCGTGCCGAGGTTTTGGTTCCAGACCGGAACAATATAATTTCGGTATCGTATCGTGTTGTACCGAATATAGTGTAACTTACAACATAGTTTTCTCAAAACTTCCAATAAAAATATGTATCACATGTTTAGGAAATAAGAATCTAAAAATAGAGAGTTAAGTATGTTAATATTCATGGTTCCAAATCTTAAATCAATTTTGATTCTAAGATAAAAAAAATATTATCTATAATAATTATATAAATTAATCCTAATTATATATAATAATTATAATAATTATTAATTTATATAAAATATTTATATAATTATAGTTTATATTGCATTCTAAAATTAAATTTATCTAAAAAATTTATATATTTTTAATTTTTAAACAATTAAAACTTTTAGAATTATTTATAAATTTTAAAATTATTTTAAAAATTTTTATAAAAATTTAATCTATTTTTAATTTATAAAAATAATTTAAAGTTTGATTTAAAAAATATTTTAAATTATATAATTATATATTATTTTATACTTTATTTTTATATTTTAAATAAAAATTATAAATTATAATTATATTAATTAATTAACAGTTTATTTAATTATATTAATTTATATAATATATAATTATACTTTATATAATAATTAATTAAAAAATAGAAATTATATATATAATAAAACCTAACTTTTCCGAGGTTAGATCCTCTGTCCCTCTGTCCCATTCGTCAACGATGGCCGACAAGTCGTCCCTGGAGGGTACAGTGAACCCATCGGGTATCGTCGTAATTGTGATCTCGCCGTATTCACCGTCGAATCCGACGAGATTGTAATACGGCGATTCCGACTGATTCACCGTTATCCAGGATATCGTTTGATTCGGAATGACGATAAAAAATTATCAATAGTGTTGATCGTCGATCGGACGACTCGCCGACCATCGTCAACGAGTGTGGGATAGGTAGGACGGATCCCATTTGAACTTTTCCTCTCTATATTCCTCGATTCCGCCACTTCACCATGAAACGCTTGCCATTGTGGTTGCTGCCACTGTCTCATAGTCGCTACACCGCCATCGCAACACCGTCGCCTAGCCGCCATGCCATCGCCACGCCGTCGCCTCTCCTCCTCGCCTCCACCTCGCTGATACTTCCAGGTAAGTCTTCATTCCCTAAATCAATTCCTTCTTTCTTCGTCCTCCCTTTTCTTCTTTCTTCCTTCTGTTGCACACGCATGACGCACATGATGACACACACGAAGTCGTTGCACATCCTGTGTCGGTGTTGGTCCTGTGTCGGAACGGTAAATTCCATCCATTTCGGACGACGACACGAGATTTCTTCCATGGTTGAAAGACATAATCAGAGAATAGATTATAATAATTAGATAAGCATGCTGTTGTTCAACTTCTATGTAATCCAGAAGCATCACTTTGGACAAAATATCTAGCTCCAGTGTAGGAGAAAAAATAGATTCGTGATTCTTGCATGAAAAGGCAAGAAATTACAAAAAGGGTCCTCACACGCTAAGCAACATTATCAAGCTAACATACTTGAGGATGGATAAACTTTAATGCAATTTGTGTTATAGATCCATTGCTCATATTGCTACATTATGCTCAAGTTCAAATGAACTAGTAATAAATGCTACCTGAATCGAAAGCCAAATTGCTTCCATGACCATCATGTGATCAAAATCCACATCAAAATTGTCCGTCCTGCAGAAAGGATTGAAAAAGATGTGAAATGACAATAAGATAATACATGGCAACAAGAAAGTACGGAAGAACCAAATTCCTAAAATTCAGGAATGAAAAATTAGGAAGAAAATTCATGAATTCTGGTGCCAACTGGACTCCTGATTAGCATTATAAATGTATGGCACCACTCAAGATAACAAAAACCAACCAAATTAATTTTTTTGGATCAGTCCTAGCAATTATTCAAATAATATGCACTGAACACAACGAAGGCACACAGAAGATATAGATTGGTTCAGCAAATAATCAAAAAGTTCAACTTGGTGATAATTACAAATTACAATTTGTTTCATGCTAGATATACAAAACAATTCAAGAGGTTATTCCATATGTGACAATAAATTAAGATCACAAAGTAATTAATGTTGAAGTATATCACTACAGTTGGAGTATTTTTTATTAGCCTACACTTTCGGGATAAGCAGGCATCTGATACATCTTAATATGTTATTCAAGGCAGGTTATTAAGTTGGAAGCTTGTATCATCTCCCTCAATAATAATTGTAGTGCTTGCTATCATCTTTGGAATATTTTAGTCATTTATCATATATTCCATGTGGCAGTCAAAGAGAAGATGATCTGGATTCGTAGCTGAAACTTTATTTAAAAAAGGGTAAAAGAACCTAAAGTAGATGCCTATCAGCTCTATCCAGTAATAATGAAACCCCAGATCCAGAGATTTATAAAGAATCTCATCTTCACAATTACAATATCAAGCAATTTGACATAGTGCTCTGCAGATTTGAGTTATCTGGTCCCAACTTTCGAGTCAAAGGCACAAACATAGAGTTATATGTACCTTTATCAGCTAAAGCGACTATATGGTTCAGGTTTGATTAAGAACTTATCATCCAAAACTTATCACACAGACCAAACGAGATATCAATTTCTTATGTTTTTAAAGTGTTAGATTAAATGCTTTAGTTTTTGCTTATTTATTTATCATTATTTATTCTTATTGTTCTTCAAACTTTGTATATGTTTGTAAATTGTACTATAATTATTTTAAATTTTCAATTACACTTTGCAGTTTTGCTATCAAACTTAGTATTAAAACCACGGATGATTATGATTTCTGGCCTTTCATTGCCCTTTCTCCCTCTCTCATCTGCCTGCTACAGTTCAAGTGGTTTATAACCACAGTAACCTAGGGCAGTGTAGTAATACGGCCTATAAAAAAGAAGATAAACTTAAATACTCCTATTACCACCACCACCACCTCAATTAAAATTTATCTTCCTTTCTTGCTGAGGGATAAGTTATTCCCTTTATCTTTTCTAGAAATAGTTTTTCTGTCAATTTTTTCTAGAATTAGTTATGGCGTTTATCTTGAGAATTAGCCATTTTATTGAAGCAATCTTCCTCTTGGATACAATCACAGAAGCATTCTATAGATCTCCTTGCATTTATGAAATAGTACACCCCTTTGTCATTTGGAAGTAGGTTTCATCAAAGCAATCATCAACTTTTCCCTTCCATTTTTGGGTGTTGACGTTTGGATATGATCCAAATTCCTACCAACATGGTATCAGATCCAAGAAAACCTATTCGAACTGATATTCTAGGTTTTCCGGTAGGATTTTGGTGTCCATATAAAACCCCAAAGAACCTGAATCCAACCTAGTATAGGTTTTCTTTAGTAGGAGCCCTAGAGCCAATTATGTAATTATTGACTAGGGATTTTTGTATCATATTCTATTATTAATAAAGACAAAGTTTGGCTATTATACGTACTTTTTTTGTGTCAAATAACTAAGTATAATAATGTCCTTGGGTAGTAGGTTCTTATCTACATCATATCGATTGGTGAATGATAGTGAAATGATATAGAGAGCACTATACTAAATCATTCCTAGTCAAGCATTAATATTCAGGGACAATATTAATGCATGGAGACTAGCATATAGGTCAATTGATGACTTGAGCTCACAAGTCATAGATATGTGATATTAAGTTGACACATAGACATACATTAAAGAATGTGTACTGAATTTCCCGTCATGAAAAAATTTCATAGATTGTCATATGAGTATCATAAACTTTCTCATGTGCTTATTAGTATGAATAGTTCTTAGACCTGAATTCACTACGATTTCCTACATAAGGAGTAATGTAATTTGGTATCGTCAAACGTCACCCATAACAGGATGGACCATAAAAGTGATCACTGGATATATAACAAATTATGCGGAGGGATATGAGTAAAGTAGATGGGATCTATCCCTCCCATATGACGGGAGTGATATCTGTGGGCCCCTTGATCGAGTAGGATATATGACGGGAGTGATATCTGTGGACCCCTTGATCAAATGAGTCAATATGAGATATTGAACTCATTTGCTTAAGTGAGTCTACTTGGGGATCAAGAATCACAAAGATTGATAAAGGGATGACACAGTCTATGCCTCATTTATCAACCTAGATATCAATGATAGAAAGACAAATTCATATATTATAATAATCACGGAAAGATTATGTCGGATCTCGACATTCTCGTCACTTGGATAGCAATGATGCATTGCTAGATGTCGCTCATTGTTTATGTATCTAAAGTAGTTCAAATATATTGCTAACGTTACGAAAACCAATTGAGTCCCACACAAATGACACGATGTCTCGAAGATAAGATGATTTTAGTTTGACTAAAATGTGATCCGAAATTGGATTAATTGAGTTAAACTCAAATAAATCCAATTGGATTATGGGATTGAGTTTAATTTAAGTTAAACTCATTTAGATTAGACTCAACCACTTAATTATGGATAATATTCATTAAAAGGTTTAATGAAATATTATTTAAGAGGAAGACTAAGAGGCATTCTATTCATTAGATGAATAGAATATTAAGAGTCTCAAGGGATACGAAAGGAATTGGTGTTCATTGGATTTTATTAACATTAAAATGAGAGGAGCTCAAGGGACAAAGACCCTTGGTATTCATTAGATGAGTATAAATACCCCCCCCCCTTGTCAAAGACTAGAGGGTGCATCTCTCTTCTTCTTCCTTCTTGTCCAAAACTCCTTAGTGGAGGTTCTTGTGCTTTGTGAATCATCTCAAGTTGCTAGCATAACTAAGGTGGTTCCTCTCCGAGTCGTAGATCGTGTTCGTGTGGATACTACTAGAGGCACAGACACTTGAACGTGCAAGAGATCCGGCGTACCTTGGATGGGCGGGATAAGCGAAGGGCATGCTCCAAAGGTATACACTTTAGATAGATCTATTAGATAGATAAACTTCGTACGAGTTTTCTTTCGCTTGGACCGCTCGAGGGATCTTGTTTTCCGCTGCGAATATATGTTGTTGTCACATGAAGAACCCTACAGTGGTATCAAAGTCACTTACAAAAGATCGTATAAAGTTTTTGTTTATATGCGATATATGTTGGTGCCCCCGTAAGTTTTGATGTGATCAACCAGGTTAAGTTAGGTCCTGGTATGTTTAATCCCTCTGCTAAGTGTGCAGGAGCTTAGGTACGAAGGAAGTCGAGCGTAAGACGTAGCGGACGAGAAGGATTGTGCGGGAAAGTGAGCCGACGGGCTCGGTACAATCCGAGGGACGCGGAAGCTACGGAAGAGTACGCCGGTGGAGCGAGAAGGACTCCGCGGTGTCCAAGGGACGAGAAGCCGGGGGGAAGGACGCTCGAGGGGCGAAAGGCCGGAGTCGGGTTCGGGTGAGCCTAACTCCGGTTGGCCGGAAATCACCCAGAAAACGAAGAACAAAAAGGCTAGTCGCCCAAAAAAGAAAGATTAAATTGTTGCAAAGAGGAATTGAACCCAAGACCTCGAGAGCAGAGGCGGCCAAGCTTACCAGTTGGGATAAAGGTCGGAGAAAGTTTGTTCTTGCCGATATTATTTCTTGGAGATTACAATAGCAATCTCGAGAAGAAGATAAAAATTCCTTTATCTCATAAAGGATAAAGCTTTATCCTTTAATCAGATCCAATGGATGCAGGTTAATCCCATCCAAGATCAACCATCTAAATTATATCCATGAATCAACGGCCAAGAGAAAATTCCTTAACAATCAGCAATCCAGATTTATTCTCTTAGGCTATAAATAGGCTTAGAGTTTTAACCTATTCGTTCAATCGATTTAATTGTAATCTCTCTAAGTCTTCCGTGCTACAACTGTAAAGGCTTCTCCGCCTGAAGGAGTTCTGTTTGAGCGTTAACCGCCTTGGAAGCAACGTTCCAGTTGCAACTAAGTTTTTTTTAGACGAGTGTTATCTCCATTATTTTTCATAACCGTCTATTCACCCCCCCCCCCCTCTAGCCGGTCCACCCCATCCAACAAGTGGTATCAGAGCCTAGTTCGCCGCAGAAGGACTAACCACCAACTGCAGCACCATCAACCAAAATGATCGGACCCGTCATCTACCCGCCGAAATTCGAGGGGGAGTTCGCCGAATGGAAGCGTAAGATGGAAGTATTCTTCACTACAGAATTCGAATTGTTTATAATAATGCAATATGGTTTCGCAGCTCCCGGAGGAAAGGATTTAACCAAATGGAGCAAGAAGGAACAAGCTGATTTTGTGGCAAATGGAAAAGCAGTTTACCACCTGGTTTCTATACTCCCAGCACAAGAAGTCAACCTAATCGGCACATACGCATCCGCGAAAAAACTCTGGGAAAAATTCCTAGAGTTACACGAAGGGACTTCCAAAGCCAAGCTCGCCAAAAGGGACATTCTCCGGAACCAGCTGACCAACCTCCGCATGGAAGAAGGTCAAATAGTAGCGCATTTGCACTCAAAAATAAAAGGTTTGTTAACGGAACTGACGAATCTCGAGGAAGAGGTAAGTAACCGAGATTCACTGAGGTACGCGCTTAATTCGTTTCCGAGAAATTCTGATTGGATGTCTTTTGTTGATTCTTTTTTTATTGCTAAAGATCTCGCGACAACTTCGCTCGAGAATTTATTTTCAACATTTGAACTTCACGAATCGAGAATTGTAAGAAATCGAAAGACGAATGGTGTAGCCCTGAACGCGAAAACAACAGTACCAGGATCGGTATCCTCGGATGATGAAGAAGAAGAAGAAAAAGGATACTTGGTAAGGAAATTTAAAAAGTTTGTTAAATCTAATCAATTTTCAAAATTTCAGGGAAAGAAGAAATCTCCGAAGAGACGAACGGTAAAGTGCTACAATTGTGACGAAGAGGGTCACATTAAAGACAACTGTCCCAAATTAAAGAACAAGAAGAAGGAAAATCAGCTGAAGAAAAAGAAAGCACTGAAAGCGACATTGGATGACACGTCTTCTGACGAGTCAGAAATCGAGGAGTATGCTGGACTTGTCCTGATGGCGAGTCATCAAGAGGAGGACAACGAAGAGAGCTCATCGGAGATGAGTATCAATGAAGGGAGAGAGTCGTCTGACGAAAGCAGCAGCGACGAGGAAGCACTAAGCAGCAAATACGACAACATGGTAAGTGAGGTATGTAAATTACCTCCCGACAAACTTTTTTCTGTTTTAAAATCTGTTTTGAATAGTTTATGCAAAAAGAGGAGAAAGATATTGAGGTTGAAAAAGGAGTTATCTACATCATGTCCATTAAGTATGTTCGATAACTTAAAAAATAAAAATGAAAATCTAGAAAATTTAGTTAAGAAATTGGAATTTGATATTACATGCCTGCGACAGTAAAAGAATCATTATCCTGAGGGGCTGAACTGGTATCTTAAGAATCACAAGGGCCAACTTAGGAAAATACCAAGAAATTATGTGCCCCTTAAATTTTTAACTAACCCGGTTGATAGTAACCTATTTTGGATTCCTAAATCTGTCTTAAATTAATTTTTGTTGCAGATATTAACTAACAATTTTTATTGTGTCATTTTTTTTAAATTTAGTATAATTTTTTTGTTACTTGAGGAAAGTTGGCTATACACTTGAAACTTTTTGAAAATTTTCAAACACTCTTCGAATTTTTATGATTTTTTAGATGAAACCATATTTTTAAATTTTAAGAATTCGAAGGAAAAAGAGTTTGACTAGATCCGATTTTTTATGGATCTATAAATCAAATGTTGACTTTGTCAAAATTATTTCCGAATTTTTTAAGTCCATTTAGAATTTTTAAAAAAAATTAATGAAATTATATTTTCTTTAATTTGAAAAATTCTTGAAAATGCTATTTTTGAAAACTAAATTTTTTTAATCTTTTAAGCTTTAGATAAACACTTGAATTTTTTCAATATGCTAACTTTTTCGTCCCCGATTTATTAGTTCCCGGTTTTTGCTGTGATCAAAGGGGGAGAGTAGGCAAGTGTACAGGGGGAGATTATAGATTTGTACTGAAACATCTTTTTCATGCTCAACCTGTTTATTTAATTTTACTATTTTTTACTTATTTGGTTTAACCTTAACTGAACCTGGTTTGATGCACATCAAAAAGGGGGAGATTGTTGGTGCCCCGGTAAGTTTTGATGTGACCAACCAGGTTAAGTTAGGTCCTGGTATGTTTAATCCCTCTGCTAAGTGTGCAGGAGCTTAGGTACGAAAGAAGTCGAGCGTAAGACGTAGCGAACAAGAAGGATTGTGCCGGAAAGTGAGCCGACGGGCTCGGTACAATCCGAGGGACGCGGAAGCTGCGGAAGAGTACGCCGGTGGAACGAGAAGGACTCGCGCGGTGTCCAAGGGACGAGAAGCCGGGAGGAAGGACGCTCGAGGGACGAAAGGCCGGAGTCGGATTCGAGTGAGCCTAACTCCGGTTGGCCGGAAATCACCCAGAAAACGAAGAACCAAAAGGCTAGTCGCCCAAAAAAAAAAAATTAAATTGTTGCTAAGAGGAATTGAACCCAAGACCTCGAGAGTAGAGGCGGCCAAGCTTACCAGTTGGGATAAAGGTCGGAGACAGTTTGTTCTTGCCGATATTTTTACTTGGAGATTACAATAGCAATCTCGAGAAGAAGATAAAAATTCCTTTATCTCATAAAGGATAAAGTCTTATCCTTTAATCAGATCCAATGGATGCAGGTTAATCCCATCCAAGATCAACCATCCAGATTACATCCATGGATCAACGGCCAAGAGAAAATTCCTCAACAATCAGCAATCCAGATTTATTCTCTTAGGCTATAAATAGGCTTAGAGTTTTAACCTATTCATTCAATCGATTTAATTGTAACCTCTCTAAGTCTTCCGTGCTACAACTGTAAAGGCTTCTCCGCCTGAAGGAGTTCTGTTTGAGGGTTAACCGCCTTGGAAGCAACGTTCCAGTTGCAACCAAGTTTTTTTTAGACTAGTGTTATCTCCATTATTTTTCATAACCGTCTATTCACCCCCCCTCTAGCCGGTCCACCCCATCCAATAATATAGACGTAGGACATTATTTTGTTATGAGTTGTATTGGTGGTATGAGTATAATTTTGTCAAGATGCATAAGTTTGTGTTGATCAAACTAAAAGGCTATAGCATCATCATTCATATGAAAGTATGCTATAGTCTGATTGCTCTTGACAAAATATTATAACCTTTGGTGTTCATGTTGATGAAGTTGCGTTAGTTTGTTGTGAGGACAGATTGTGAAAAATCTTTCACGGTCTGTTATGAACAGATTGTGCGTTTTTGTCACAAGGATGTAACTTCACCCCTTGACCCCTTCCGCTAACCGGCTAGCGGGACCACCGTGAGGTTTCTGCTCATGAGCGATTTTTGCACTCATAATAAAATTAATGTCCTAGATCTATTATGTGTGATTTATGACATGATGCATGATTATGGTCTTAACCCTAATGTGAATGGATGTGTGTGTGCATGTTGTAATGTAATTCATAATACGGCCTGCGTGTCATGCCTTATCTCTATTTTTCTAGTTGTAAAATAGATTTAGACTCGAATGTAACTCGAGTTTTCCTAATTTGTAATGTACAAAATGAGTGGAATGTCCATTGAAGGATAAAGTTACAAGAAGGATGCCGACGACACATGACGACCGAAGGATGCACTTGGAGAAGATGTTATCCCTAGATTGGCCATCAATTTTCTCATTGGCTTGAGAGGATCATAGTATACAGGTCATAACCATGTCACGTTTTACTACTTATATGTTGATATATGCAATGTGTGTATGTGATGCATGATTAGATAAATATTTATCTTAATTAAGTCAACTCGATATGCCTACCAAAGTTTGATACTCATTACTACCTCGATCATTTGTTGTTGGGTTTGCCAAAGCAAAGCGACACATTTTATCTTGGTAGAGTGCGAGAGAACAATTATGATGTCTCGCTATCGAACATTGGGTGAGACTTAACTAAGTCACCTCAATTAGATTGAGAAACTTCGAGGCATATCCCAAAAATTAGGAAAGTTGGGTAAGAGAACAGTTATACTAAGCCTTAGGCGATTAGCCAAAGCTAACTCAAGATGATATGTAATGTGGATCTTGATCCTTTATTTCCAAGAGTTGCATAAGATGTAATTGATAAAATATTGCCTACCTAATTATACCAAGTCTTAGGCGATTAGCCAAAACTAACTCAAAATGAGGTATAATATGGATCTTGTCCCACATGAATGTGGTCGCTATTTGGTTTAGAGCTAGTAGTGTAGGCAAATTCAATTTGCCTACATCCATGACTAGCCCCTATCAAAGTTTTACGATTCTATGGAAGTATCATTTAATTGAAGGCCTAATTAAATGATCTAATTATGATACTTATTTCTGCATATTTTACTATTGTAGATCACCATGTCGTCTAACACGTTAAATACTCTCTCTCTGCGATTTGTCCTTGAGAAGGGCAAGCTTAACGGAGCTAATTTCCTAAACTTGAGGATCGTCCTCAAGCAAGAATGAAAATTGTACGTCCTAGAGCAACTTCTTCCAGAAACACCCACTACTACCGCCACTCGCGCAGAAAAAGATGCTTACAAGAAGCATCAGGATGATGCACTCGATGTATCATGTCTCATGCTTACCACCATAAACTCTGAGTTTCAGAAGCAACATGAGAATATGAATGCACATGATATGGTTGAGTACCTAAAACAACTATATCAAGGACAAGCTAGGCACGAGCGGTTTGAGGTGTCTAAGACCCTATTTGCATGCAAGATGCAAGAAAGAACTCCTGTAGGAACTCACGTACTCAAAATGATTGGGTATGTTGAGAATCTTGAAAGATTAGGATTTCCAATGGGCCAACAATTGGTCACAAACCTTATCCTGCAACTATTGCCGGAAGGATACAATCAATTTGTCATGGACTATAACATGAATGAAATTAACAAGCCTTTGCCTGAGATGCTCAACATGTTGAGAACTGCTGAACCCAATCTCAAGAAAACCAAGACTAGTAATGTACTGATGGTACAGAAGGGCAAAGGCAAATGAAAGCCTAAGGGCAAGGGCAAGACCCAAGCCAAAGGCAAGGACAACTCTACTGCACTGAAGGCCAAAGGCGGGGTGCCTAAGGAAGGGACATGCTTCTACTGTGATGAGACTGAACATTGGAAGAGGAACTGCAAACTCTACCTGGAGAAAGTAAAGAAGAAAAGAAATGAGACTTCAGCCTCAGGTATTTTTATTATAAAAGTCAATCTATCTACTTCTTCTTCTTAGGTATACCGGTTGTGTATCTCACATTTGTACTAATGTGCAGGGCCTTCGAAGAGCTAGATAATTGACAAAGAGCAAAGTGGACCTACGAGTAGGCAATGACACAAGAGTTGCTGCTATAGTTGTAGGAGCATATTTCTTGTCTTTGCCCACTGGGCTTATTTTAAAACTAAAGGAGTGCTTTTATGTACCTACACTAACTAAGAACATAATTTCCGTATCTTGTTTGGACAAGAAAGGATTTTCATTTATCATAAAGATAAATGTTGTTCTATAATGTTAAATGACATGTTCTATTGTAATGTACCACTTATGAATGAAATCTATGTTCTAGACCTAGAGAACCCAATCTATAACATAAATCTCAAACGGTTCAAACCAAATGATTTGAACCAAACATATCTCTGGTATTGTCGCTTGAGTCATATAAATGAAAGTCGCATATCCCAACTCCATAATGATGGATTACTGGACTCATTTGATTTCGAATCATATGAAACATGTGAATATTGTCTTCTAAGCAAGATAACCAAGACTCCATTTAGTGGACACGGCGAAAGAGTGGCGGACTTATTAGGACTCATACATACTGATGTATGTGGCCCTTTCAATGTAGCAGCTAGAGGAGGCAATCAGTACTTCATCACTTTCACTGATGATGTCAATAGATATGGTTATGTGTATCTCATGAAACACAAGTCAAAATCCTTTAAGTTCAAAGAATTCAACAGTGAAGTACAAAACCAACTTGGCAAGAGTATTAAGATGTTTCGATCAGATCGAGGTAGTGAATACCTTAGCCAAGAGTTTCGTGACCATCTAGCAGAGTGTGGGATCATATCCCAATTCACTCCACCTAGAACACCACAGTGGAATGGTGTGTCCGAGCGAAAAAATCGTACTCTATTAGATATGGTACGATCGATGATAAGTCAGACAAATCTTCCTACTTCCTTCTGGGGATTCACTCTAGAGACTGCTCTTTTCACACTTAACCGAGTTCCATCAAAAGCTGTCATAAAGACACCATATACGATATGGAATGGGAAGAGTCCCACAATGTCTTTTATGAAGATTTGAGATTGTGAGATTTATGTTCGACGTCAAGTCTCAAAGAAATTAGGACCCAAATCAGACAAGTGTTATTTTGTAGGATATCCCAAGGAAACGAAGAGATATTATTTTTTCAATCCCATGCTAAGCAAAATGTTTGTCGCTAGAAATGACGTTTTTCTAGAAACAGAGTTTATCTCTAGAAGAAAAAGTGGGGATAAAATCCATCTTGAAGAAGTTCATGATACAAATAGTACTGAGGCATTGATGGACATTGAACAGGCACCACAAAGTGTTGTAGATCATGAGATTGTTGCACAAGAAGTTGTGGAACAACAACCTGTTCAAGTAGACCAACCTCTTCGCAGATCTGATAGGATACGTCGTCAGCCTGAGAGATACTCATTTCTCTTGTCTGATCATGATGACATTATGCTTGTTGAGCTGAACGAGCCTACATCCTATCATAAAGTTGTGATAATCCCAGAATCTGAGAAATGGATAGAGGTCATGAGGTCCGAAATGGAATCTATGCACACTAACCAAGTATGGACTTTGGTTGATCCACCTGAAAGGATTAAACCCATGGGTATAAGTGGGTCTTTAAGAGAAAAGTCTGACATGGATAGTCTTATGCATACTTATAAAGGGTGATTAGTAGCTAAAAGTTTCAAGCAGATTTATGGTATAGACTGTGATAAAACCTTTTCATCAGCTGCCTTCCTAATCTTGTATGTGAATGATATACTCCTCATTGGAAATGATATCCCTTCACTACAGTCTGTGAAGACGTGGCTAGGGAATTGTTTCTCAATAAAGACTTAGTGAAGCAGCCTATATCCTAGACATCAAGATCTATAAAGATAGATCTAAGAGATTTCTTAGCTTAAGTCAGAGTACATATATTGACAAGGTGCTAAACCGTTTTGCCATACAGAATTCCAAAAAAGGATTTATGTCGATGTCACATGGTGTGAGTCTTTCGAAGACTCAATGTCCTTCTAAGGAGGAGAGAGACCACATGGATCAGATCCCTTATGCATCCGCTATAGGATCTATCATGTACACCATGCTTTGTACTCGTCCAGATATCTCGTATGCTTTGAGCATGATGAGTAGATACCAATCAAATTTACGTGAAAGACACCGGATAGCTGTCAAGAATATTTTTAAGTACTTACGAAGGACAAAAGAATATTTCTTGATATTTGGAGGCGATGAGAGTTAAGTGTAAACGGTTATAGTGATGCAAGCTTCCAAACCGACAGGGATGATTTCAGATCGCAGTCAGGGTATGTATTTTGCTTGAATGGTGACGTTGTGAGCTGGAAGAGTTCGAAACAGGACACAGTCGCAGATTCTACAACAGAGGCCGAATATATTGTTACGTCTAATACAACAAAGGAGGTTGTTTGGATCCGAAAGTTCATTGCAGAGCTTGTTGTGGTTCCTAATATAGCAAACCCGATAGACCTCTATTGTGACAACAATGGGGCTATTGCACAGGCTAAGGAACCTCACTCTCATCAGCAGATCAAACACATACTACGACGCTTCCATCACATTCGAGAGATCATCGATACAGGAGATGTGAGGATATGCAAAGTACTCACTGATGCTAACATCGCGGATCCTCTGACCAAGGCTTTGGCACAGAGGAAGCATGATGGTCACACTAGGTCATTAGATATTAGATATTATAGTGATGGGCACTAGTGCTAGTGGGATATTATTAGTAAGAGCCTTAGAGCCAATTATGTGATGATTGACTAGGGACTTTTGTATCATATTCTATTATTAATAAAGGCAAAGTTTGGATATTATACTTACTTTTTATTTGTGTCAAAT
This sequence comes from Boesenbergia rotunda, assembly GCA_024364735.1. Classification (NCBI taxonomy): domain Eukaryota; kingdom Viridiplantae; phylum Streptophyta; class Magnoliopsida; order Zingiberales; family Zingiberaceae; genus Boesenbergia; species Boesenbergia rotunda. Next base: position 102,713 of record JAGFNQ010006225.1, on the reverse strand, counting down.
AACTAAGTATGATAATGTCCTTAGGTAGTAGGTTCTTATCTATATCATATCGATTGGTTGAATCGATAGTGAGATGATATAGAGAACACTATACTAAATCATTCCTAGTCAAACATTAATATTTAGGGACAATATTAATACATGAAGACTAGCATGTAGGTTAATTGATGACTTGAGCTCACAAGTCATGGATATGTAATATCAAGTTGACACATGGGTATACATTAAAGAATGTGTACTAAATTGACCCGTCATGAAAAAGTTTCATAGATTGTCATATAAGGGTCATAAACTTTCTTATGTGACTATTAGTATGAATAGTCCTTAGACCTGAATTCACTACGGTTCCCTACATAAGGAGTTATATACTTTGGTATCGTCAAGCATCACCCGTAACAGGGTGGACTATAAAGGTGATCACACAGTATGTAACAAATTATGCGAAGGAATACGAGTGAAGTAGATGGGATCTATCCCTCCCATATGACGGGAATGATATCTGTGGGCCCCTTGATCAAGTAAGACTACTAAAATGCATGGTTATGCTCAAATGAGTCAATATGAGATATTGAGCTCATTTGCTTGAGTGAGTATACTTGGGGATCAAGAAACACAAAGATTGATAAGGGGATGACACAGCCTATGCCTCATTGATCAACATAGATATCAATGATAAAAGGACAAAGTCATACATTATAATAGTCACGAAAAGGTTATGTCGGATCTCGATATTCTCGTCACTTGGGTAGCAATGATACATTGCTAGATGTCGCTCATTGTTTATGTATCTAAAGTAGTTTAGATATATTGCCAACGTTACGAGAACCTATTGGGTCACACATAAAAAACACGATGTCTCGGAGATAAGATGATTTTGTTTGACTAAAATGTGATCCGAAATTGGATTAATTGAGTTAGACTTAAATAAATCCAATTGGATTATAGGATTGAGTCTAACTTGAATTAAACTCATTTAGATTAGACTCAACCACTTAATTATGGATAATATTCATTAAAAGGTTTAATGAAATATTATTTAAAAGGAATGCTAAAAGGCATTTTATTCATTAGATGAATAGAATATTAAGAGTCTCAAGGGATACCAAAAGACTTAGTATTCATTGGATTTTATTAGTATTAAGATGAGAGAAGCTCAAGAGATAAAGACACTTGGTATTCATTAGATGAGTATAAATACCTCCCCTTGTCAAAAACTAGAGGGTGCATCTCTCTTCTTTTTCTTTCTTCCTCGTCCAAAACTCCCTAGTGGAGGTTTTTATACTTTATGAATCATCCCAAGTTGCTAGCACAACTAAGGTAGTTCCTCTCCGAGGCGTAGATCGTGTTCTTGTGGATAATACTAGAGGCACGGACACTTGAACGTGCAAGAGATCCGGCGTACCTTGGACGAGCGGAATAAACGAAAGGCATGCTCCAAAAGTATACACTTTGATAGATTTATTAGATAGATAATTTCGTACGAGTTTTCTTTCGCATAGATCGCTCGAGGGATCTTGTTTTCCGCTGCGAACTTACATTGTTGTCACATGAAAATCCCTATATTTTCCCCCCTGTAATTCTGATTTAGATTTGAGTTTTCATGAATGAATTCAGAGATGTTCAGGTCTATTCAAAAGGATGCTTTACGTGATGGACCTAGTTTCACCACTAAATCACCTCATGTGATCATTCACCTTGAGTAGTAGTTTAATTTATCGAGAAAAATAGGGACAAAGCTTATTGGGGTTTATATCTAACTGCAGAAATATGGAACTTTCAATTTCTCAAAGTATGTCAATAGGATGGTTATTTGCATTGTGCATCGGGTTCAATGATCCAAGAGCTCATTCACATTCATCATTAACTGGACAGATTGGAAGAAATTCGAAGAGGCATCCTCAAGTACAAAATGTCTAAGAAAATGAGGCCAATGAGAAACTTTTCAATTTGTAAATAAATACAAACGAACTTGGCATCTAAAAGTGCATACTTATAATGAAGTCATAAAGAATCAATATACTAAGCATAAGCAGATGAAGAGTTCAACATGATAAAAGTCCAGCACGATGAGATTTTCATTTCTCAAATTCCAAGAAAAAGCGAACAATAAAACTTTATCTAATATGAATATGGTGGTTCCAAAGCAGATACTCTAGTAGGAAGTCAGCAGTAGAGATAAATAAGAAAACACTCAGTGCAACCTATGATGAATTGCAGAAAGTACATCAGCAGCGATATCAGAACCAACTACTGAATTAGTATAAAACTGAAGGGTTTCTACCTGTTTCTAGAGTGGGAAGGCAGCAGACCTGCTGGCACTGAGCAAGCGATTTGAGATGGAACAATTTCACTAGTCTGTGTAGACCGTTTGAAAGATGGTACTGTTGTGTTGTTAAGACAACAACAATGAGCATAATTAGATCAATTTAGTAATTTATTTTAAAATGATGGTAGAACAATAATATCAAGTGGGAACTGGAAGTGAGGTGCTACCTATGTTACAGTACTCATCTGTCGGATCAATTGTTTTGCTTGATGAACATGGATCTTGTCTTTTCTTCAACCTTTTTGCTTCATCTTTAATTTCATGCTCTGCATTGATCATTCTTCTTGATGAGCTTGAATCCTGTCTTTTCTTTAGTTTTTTACCTTCATCTTGAATTTCTTTTTGTTGAATCCTTATTTTTGCCTCAATGACTTTCTGCTCTTCCTATACTCAGAACAAGATACATATGAAATTATCTTCATAGGGGAATGAACATGGCGATCCTAATCGAAAAATGTGCACCGACATAATGCACATTGAAAAGCTTACAACTTCTTCCTTGCCCTTCTCCTCTTTTGTCTTCATACCACGGTATTCGACTGCATAATTTGACGTTTTGCAAAAGGGGCACCTATTTGGTTAAGTATTAAATTTTATTTTGTGCAACACAAATAGTCACGCAAAAAAAAGAAAATACAAAGGATACTGTGTTGTCCTAGTTACATCAGGTGGATTCATTTGAAGGAAACACTCTGCAAGAAGAAGCACACGTTAATCATCCGGATAGCCTTGATGAGCACAAACAGACAAAAAGGAAGGACTTCACGAGTTAACAAAGATTCATGTTACCTGTGCATATCTCTTTCATGCAACACCTTGACCGATTAAGACTTGGATAATACTACAAAAATAGATTAATTTTTGAGAGGTGATGAATAGTTCAAATTAAATTACAATATATAATCAAAAGGGCTAGCAAATGACAAGATAAAGGCTATTAGCAGAATAGGGTAAGAAGTCAAACATACATCAGGTCTTGCTCCAACAAATTAATTAATTTGAATTATAAACAGTCAAGTGAGAAAGAGTTAGGTACGAAGAAATAGGAGCGAACCAGGAAACAGATGGGACACTCTTCGAAATCAAGGGCGTATTCGTCGCTTCCAGGATAGCAAGGCGCCAACTTGGATTCGAGAATAAGCTTCCTCAACTTCTTCTGGTCAATGTCGCGATGCTGGTAAAGACCCTGCGGCCTAGTATACTGCTCATCCACCACCTGCCTCCTCCTCCCTATCTTGTTCCCCATGCAATCAATCCCACCGCAACGAGACGGAATACAAAATCTCCCTTTAGAACCCAACTTTCCCTCAAACGTTCACCCCTCGATCCCTGTCAACGTCCCAGCTAAAAGCTTCCAAAAAAAAACATCGGACAAAAACAGAACCTAATTCCCCTTCACGAGCCGATCTTCCGCGAAACAATTCAAGCAGAGGAACCCTAAGTCCCTACGCCAGATCAAGGCCGGAAAACTCCCCTCTCTCGCCTTCGCCGCTCGAGATCGAAATCCGCATCAAGGCCGGGCCGAACGAGATCAGAAACCGAAATGCGCGGCGCGGATCTCAATTCGAAGCCACAAAATCACATCCCTCCCGGCCGAAGAAGGAAACCGAACGCGTAGAACGCCAACCCTAGAAAACCCCCGGCGTGGTTAACCGGGCCCCTTACCTAGCTCGAGCCTCGCGTCCGCTGGTACCGTCGGAGGAGGGCGAGAGCTGGGGTCCCGCCGTACGAAGAAGGTCGGGAAGAAAGGAGGAGGAGGAGGAGGGGGAATGATTGGAGGGAGGAAATGGTGCGGTTTGTGGGCTAGCACAGAGATTTGAACTGTGGTAAATAGCGGAGCTCGATAGCTCGTGGCTTCAGTCGACACTGTGCTATGGATATATCTGCTTCTACTGCTAGTGTAGTGCTAGTGCTATTGCATCGAGCGAGAGCGAGATCGATGGTTCCCGATGTGTAATATAAATTTTAATCTGAGCTCGTTTGGTTCGGCGTACTTGGTTCATTCAACTCACGCCCACGCGAACACGCGAAAGAGAAACGTAGTTGTTTTTACGGTGGGGGCGGGCCCCGGAAGGAGCTGGTTAAGGTGAAGGTACGTAATTCCATGACCCATCTCTTTGATCCAACCTTTCAATAGCTGTGTATTTTTTTTTTTCAGTTCAATGTTTTTTCGACTTTTAATCGAAAGACGCATTTAGAAAATTATATTTATCAAAAAGCATATCACATTTTTAATTTTACCAAATAACACAAATAAATTCTCCTTATTCCCCTTCTATCCCTCCTGCCAACATCCCCTTTCCAAATTCCATTTTCTAAATAATGCATCTAAATCATTTTTTATTAGTTTTGATTTAAAAATAAAATATTATGATTCGGATGATAATTGAGTCAAAATATTTCCGTTCTCCTTTTCTCCCTTCTCTCTCTCAACCTGGACAATCCTTTGCTTACCCCTCCCTTCCCATTCGAACCCTACGTAAGTTTCTATGTTTGTTCCTAAGGCACTGTTAAGGATTTTCGTGGAAATCCACACATTGATTGGCTATCTCCAGTGAAGTATTTAGGATTTCCAATAATACTCTTCTTTTATAATGACGGATCAAAGTGCTGCAGGTGTTTTAGGCTCCTCTTTATGATTATCCACCAGGATATGATATCATCGACATGTTACCTTTTTAGAGAACTCATCACAGTTGATTAGGTCAAAATAGCACTATTACTGGTTATATTTAGAAAAAATTACATCTCGATTTTGAAATGCTCAACAAGTTTGAGTTTGGTTCTTAATAAATTTTTAATTTTTATAACTTGTAGGCTTCAGATGATGTTAGACAAAAATTATATTGGTGGAGTATTTTAGATCATTTTAACATTTTTTTAAAGCATCCAAAATTTTACATGATCGACACAGAGCGAAGATCAAACAGCCCCCTTCAATGTTTTCTTGGACATACAAGAATTGTAGCATATCATGAAATATTAGCCAATATATTTCAAAATTGGGATTCAACTTCCCAAACCTTTAGATTCTCAAGTATACGATATAATTGTAAATTTTAAATACAAATTATTAAGGGAGTGTTTGGGAGAGCTTCTGCTAAGTACTTTTTAGATTCTAGCTGCATGAAACATTTATGAGTGTTTGTAAATGTCAAATTTTGCTTCAGCTTCTGTAACTTTTACTCAAAAGCCGAAAGCAAGAATTTGATATTTTTTTCTGATTCTGTTTTTTTACTTATGGTCTAGAATTAAATTGACATTTATACCCTCAATAAATTATTATTTTACATAATTGTCACCACACTTTTAAATAAAATTTTATATTTTTATATAATTTATATTTTCAAAAAAAATTATATATTTTTACTTATTTATATAAATTTTATCTTTTTTATATTTATATTTTTATTAATTTTATATTTTTTAACATACATATTATAAAAATAATAATTTTGATATACTATTTAAAATATAATAATAAATATATAAAATATGGTGTATCAAAATTATATTTAAATAATTAAAAAAGATTAATTTATATAGTTTAAGGCTATTGTTAAACTAAAAATTAAGTTTAGAAATAATTATTCATCAAACACTCAAACTTTATCTTATATCAACTTTTGATTTCTATTTCCAAATACTCCATACTTTAGCTTTTCACTAACTTCAAAATAATCACTACAAGAATCACTTTTAAATAAGCAAAAGCTCTCCCAAACACTCCCTAAGTAGTAAGATAAAATATGAATATAAACGGTTTAATATGAAAGCTTATTAGGCCTAAAGGGATCATATCAGGTCCTCTTTGGGCCTATATAGGATCCATATCAACCCTCTTTGAGCCTGATACAAAATCAAATCAGGCCCAACGTGGGCCTGATATGGAATCATTTCAGGCTCTTTTTGGCTTGATTTAATTTCATATTAGGCCTATCTTGTCGAAAATAACTAATTACTTAAGTTTTTCAGGTATACCGGTTGCGTTTACTATAAAAGATGTATCTTTGTTACTTGGTATTGCAGATCGAGATGTTTTGATTCCTATCAATTCAACTAAAATATCGGAGTGATCTCTATCTTACTTACTTCTCAAAAGAAAAATAACCAACTAGAACAAGAATTGAGGAGTTGCTTAAATATTATGCCAATAGTATTGAACTAGATGATGATATTGTATTATTTTATAAATTCTACATTTTGTATATATGAGTTTGTGTCTTATTTTCGTCTAGTACATATAAGGTCCCTTTAGGTCTTGTAGATATAGTAGATGATTATGACAATCTTATTATATTCAACTCGGTTGAAGTCATCTATCATTTTATGGCTCCATAATTACCTAAGATTGGAGATATTTTTTCATCAACTCAGAGATATTACACCAACACTACCCTCCCTGACCTAAAGAGATTTGTTAGTCTTTTGGTAGTGAGTTTATTTTTAATGTTAAATTTTATAATATTTTGTGAGCATTTATGAATATGTAACACATGATATGCTAAATCAAGCATGGTTTTTGGAGCATGTTCTAATTCAAAAATCGTACAATATTGAAGGAGCCCGAATAAATAAGTGGAGGAATATTCCTTTACATATTAGTAAGGTGAGGGCCTTGATCGATCAAGTCTACGAGATAATTATTCAAAATTGTCACCTAATTTAGGTGTATATAGAGTTGTTAACATTTGTTTACTTGTTATTTCATAGGTTATGATTGAACTAATCCATATCCAAAATGAAAAAATATTGATTGAGAACCTTGATATCGGTGGTGACATTCCACAACCAATGAAGACATCACAAGTAGATGACCTAGAAGCCGGTAGGCAATGTAATAAGAAATGTGGTAATTGCATTATTAAAGATAATTGAATCAAAGAGCTATCATTGGAGAACATGTGTCTGAATGAAAGAGTTAAAGAATTACTTGCAATAATTGAAAATAAAGGCATGGAGGCTCAATCAAGTGATCCTGTAATCGATTCTCATCCTGAACCAGTAGCTTATAGAATATAGAGTAGGAGAGGACGTGACCAAAGATACTATAATTACAGGGATACTCCAATTGATAGTCTATTGTGGCTCCAACTATTACCCAAGGGGTAGTGGAGCAAGATACAAATATGCAACGTAGAGAGTAAACAATTTGTACCAGAACTTGATGTGTGGACAAGGGAAAAGGAGAAATTGTTGGGGATGATATGGATGAAGAAAGAGATAGCATCACTTTAATGGAAGTCAAGTCCGAAAAAGAGGTAGAGGAGAAACAAATAGGATTGCTGAACTTTACAAAAAGAGGAAACAATCCATTGCCATAAGTGATTTATTTGCATATAAAATAGTTATATTCTTTTGATTTTATTCATTAATTAATTCTTGTTTATCTTTATGGGCGTAGTTTGTGAAGAATCATTTTAAGACTTTGAAGAAGAAAAATCAAGATGAAGATGTGACCTCTTGCTAAATAAATTGGAAAACCTAAAATATGCTAGTACACAATTTATTTAATGTTCTGATTTGATAAGATAAGTGTCTTTTTCTATAATATATTAACTTGATTTATAGGAATTGATTAACTTGGTAGCTTTACAACTAAATTACTTTGGGAGGAACCCCCATTTGGTTTACATATGCATTCCTTCTTAGATGTTCTGAATGGAGAGGTTTTTATAAAAGGCGAAGTAATTGATGTCCACTATAAAATTATATTTAGGGGGGCATCTGTATCTGGTAGGTCATACAATAATTCAATATATTGTTTAACGTTCTTCGCAGTAAGGAATCTAAATGAATTTAGAATATATATTATTTGAATATATTTAATTATTTAGTTATGAATAATTTTATCTTTGCATATTTGTAGTCATCAATAAAATCCTCAAGAAAGTTTATCTTGCAACAAGTGATGAAGACAGATATGACAGATAAAGAGTTTAGGTATATTTTAATATCTTTGTGCGGTGATAATACACACTTTCACTTGTTGTCAATGGACACAAAGACAATGACTTTCAATCATTTCAATTCTCTTGGAAGTGGTCATAAATATAAATATGAATTTGAATCAACCGTGAACATCCATTATTCATTTCTATGTTATTCATTTAGTGTAACTTTTCGTTGATGTATATTTTCAATTTCATGGTCATGCTTACAGGTAAAGGATTTAAGACAATATACTTGTGAGCAACTTGTGACTATTCATCTATATTTAGAAAGTCATCATCTCTTGGACCAATGGGTCTCTCTCAAAATAAATTGTCCTCAACAAGAAGCTAGGCAAGTAAATAAGAAAGAGTTTCAATAGAAAAGTCTTTTATAAAATATATGAAAATTAAAATTGCTAATGTTATTTACAATGTGGATTGTGGCTTCTTTATGATGCAATATATTCGATGTCTCTTATATGATTAGAAGATGAACTTCAAACAAGGAGATATAAAAATAAATAGATTCGATGTAACACTATCATTTTTGAGAGACATGATTTGTAAAACATCATATTAATTATTCATAATATTGTAAAAACCATCCATAGTGTTGTAAGAAAAACAATTTTATTTAGTGTTGTCACTTTTATATCTTTGTATGTTAAGAAAAATAACTGTGGTAGACATAATACTTTATTGTGTAAATTAAATCCTTCTTAGTGTTTGAGAAATTTCTACATAGTGCAAATAAGCTAAATCTAGTAGTAGGTTTTAAATAGGCTTGTAAATAGGTTGTCATCTCTAAGTTATGATTATAAAAATAAAGTGTTGTTATGTTTGTAAATTGAAACTCAACATTGTATGTTGTTGGTTGAAATCCAATTGCTGCACTATTTCGTGCCAAGTGGTATGACACGAGAACATCATAGGTAGTAGTTAGAATTAAGTTTTGACATAATAATTACCTTTCACTACCTCACCCTACCTAGTGATTTCGAGTTATTGTCATAGATGAGTCCCACCACACTAATTTTTTTTGTCAAATTGATTAAAAATAATTGAAATATTATCCTATAAATAAATAATAAAAGATGAACATATATTTTAAAATTTTATTTAAAAAGGGTTAAATTCAACCCACATTGGGCCTGATATGTTGAGATATCAGGCCCACATTAGGCCTGATATCCTAGAGTATCATCCCAACGTGAGCCTGATATCCTAGGATATCAGACCCTCTAATATCCATGTACCAATTGTTTTTTTTTCAAGATGACAAGCAAGGTTAGACACTAAATATAGCTCCTACTTGTCCAACCCTTGCTATAAGTTGTAAGGTTAGAAAAATTCAAAATAGGTTGTAAGCTTAATATGATCGTAGATTAATCCCAACACACTATTTTTTTGTGTCAAAAGAATAATAATTAATTGGAAGATTATTCTATAAAAAAATAATGTGGGTCTCATAAAGATAATTAATTGAAAGAATAATAATTAAGACCGATACAGATTATTTTAAAACCTTATTAAAAAAGGAATAAATATCATTCTACATTAGGCCTGATTTGCCAGAATATCAGGCCCAATGTGGGTTTGGTATCCCAAGGTATCATATCCAACAAGGGTCTAATATCCCAGGATATCAGACCCTCTAATATCCATACACCAATAGATTTTTTTCCCAGGATCACAAGCAAGGTTAGACCCTATATCTAGCTTCTACTTGGCCAACCCTTCCTATAAGTTGTAAGTTTGAAAAAATTCCAAAATAGAAAAGCTCCATTAATGGGTTTTGATAAATGATACGTTATGTTTCAGCTTGTTTAATTGAATATAAGCCCGATATATAATAAGAATAAATAATAAAGTAAGAAATATAAAACATAGATAAAGATAAAGGTAATGTATAAAGAGATAAAGAAAATAAAGATATAAATATAAAATATAAAAATATATAAAGAATAATAGAAATAAAGAAATGGAGTATATAGATTAAAAATATTAGAAATATAAAAAATTAAATTTAAATAAAATTAAATCTGAAAAAAAATTATGATAGATAATAACAAAGATAAAGATAAGAAAAATAAAGAGATAAAGATTAGAGATTAAAAGATATTAAGATAGAAAAAACAAGATAAAGATAAGAATATGAAGAGGTAAAGGATTTTAAAAAAACAGTGTAAATGTGGTACAACCTCTACATGATGCATTATTCCGTGTGAAGTGACACGACACAAGAACATTATAGGTAGTAATTAGGACTAAGTTTTGACACCATAATTACCTTCCCCTAGCTCAACCCTATCTGGTGATTTTGAGTTTTGAGAAATCCAAATAACTTAGGTTCATCAGTGGATTTCTATAAAAATCCATTGATGAACCTAGATAAGTATGATTGCACTCATTTTAAATATTTTGAATTTAAGGTGTTGCAAGGACTCGAATGGTGCTAGTCATTACATATTTAGGGCTTTTTAGAGGTTTTCGCAATAGTACGATACGTTTCAACTTTTTTTTTGAAATAGGTACATTGTATAAAAATGTTTCATGAGGTAAAAGCCTCAATCCACATATCATGAGTACAAGACATCGAGATACCACACATCCCACTACATCAAGACTCCGTACATCAGCCCAAACATTGGGCTAGACCCCACGCTAGCATCCCAACACCACATAAATACACCACACAAAACAGACCGCATATCAGCCCTACAACCCAATCAAAACACCACACAAAAACAACCCCAACACATGGGCAAAACATCATACAATGATATTACATATGAAAACTATATGTTTTAGCACCAAGAAATCTGCTCGTAGGCGCCCCAAATAGCTCCTATCCATTAGAACACAACTTGCTCCTTGATGCATATTATCTTGCCGAGAGGTCCACAAAGCGATGTACATGGATTTGTATCTTGCGGAATGCTCCATTCACATTTGTAGGTACTCCTTCGCAGTTGCATTTGTTCCGAGATGCCCATATGTAATAGATTGCACTTGAGATACCAAGAAATCTTGCTTTTGCTTTCTGGTTCGCACCTTTGTATCGTTGTCGTGCCCCATCGAGTAGTTCCTCCATTGTTTGGAAGTCAAATTTGATCTCAAGCCAATTTTTAACCTTCTCCCATAGATCATAAGCAAAGGGGCACTTGAAAAATAGATGATTAGTCGCAATAAACTATTTTTTAACTAATTTTTAACATTTTAGCTTGTTTAATTGTATGTAAGTGTGATATGATCGTAGATCAGTTGCAATAAACTATTGTTTTGTCAAAAGATTAATAAATAATTGAAAGATTATCCCATTAATAAATATAATAATAAAAGATGATTATCTATTTTAAAATTTTATTAAAAAGGGATAAATATCAGCCCAATGTGGGCTTGATATTATGGGATATCAGGCCCAATGCGAGCCTGATATTATGAGATATTAGGGCCAAGTTGGGCATGATATCTTAGGATATCATGCCGTCTAATATCCATATAAGATTTGGAATTTTTTTCATAACCACAAGCAAGGTTAGAAATTAAACCCTTCCTATAGGTTGTAAATTTGGAAAAATCCAAAATACAAAAGATCCATCATTAGGTTATCATAAAATGATATGTTACATTTCAGTCCCAATACACTATTTTATTTTGGTCAAAATATTAAGAAATAATTGAAAGATTATTCTCTAAATAAATAATAAAAGATGAATATATATTTTAAAAATATAGATTTAAAAAGGGATAAATATCAGCCCATGTTGAGCCTGATATCCAAGGATATTAGACCCACATTAGGCCTGATATACTGGAATATCAAGCCCTCTAATATCCATATACAATTTGGATTTGTTTAATTGAATGTAAAGAGATAAGCGATACATTTTAGTTTGTTTATATGATCGTAAATATAAAGAGGTAAAGAAAATAAAGATATAAATATTATCAATAGAAATATATAAAAATATTGATATATAGAAGAAAGTAAATTATGATAAATATAGGATAAGGTCCATCATTGAGTTATCATAAAATGATATGATACATTCCAGGATCATAAAATGCATAATTACATTTTTGTATAGACAACAATTACACATTACACCTCCAGTTTTTATCTGTTATAATTTTATATCTAACCATAAATCTATAAGATTTCATTTTCGCTTGTACAAATTCGGTTGATCTCTGATACATCAAACTTTCTGTATAGCGCATCACAAAAAAAAACACAATCCAACCTAAAAGAAAACAATATTTAACTTGTGAGAATCATATTACAGGAAAATCTTATAAACCATAAAAATACTTATGATCTACTTTGTGTGGGGTCATTTACTTCAATTAAATTAAAGTCTCTCCCAGAGATAGATGGCAATCCACTATGCCATCGGTGGTAATATGACTAGTTCGTGTCCTTAAAAAATGCTACCTACACACAAATGACATTAGAAAAAAGTACATATCCAAAGCTACTTGTAATATTTTATATATAGAATATAATATTTACAGTTTTCTCAAACTTAGCAGTGTAATTTTTTATGATGCCGAGAGAATTATAATGAAGTATATTACATTCCTCCAGGTCTATGACAAATAGATGCCAATGATAAACTAAGCTTGACAAATCAAGCAGGACCAAACCATTATTGGATCCACAAGGATAAAATTCATTACCTGGATAGTCCATATCGAGGCTTTAGTCCAGGGGAAGCCAATAGAAAAACCATTTACATTATTGGATAAATTCTTTGCATGCTTATAAAAAATTTTCTTGAATGTATGTTTATTTATTTTTCTATAAATTGTCATGCTTAAGAATAGTAATGGTTAGATAAGGTCTAGACTTGATTGAAACTTGCACAACCTAGTATTAGGGTGGGGCGAGCTGATAGTACGTTAGAAAAGTTTGTCTAAGGAGTCAGGTAGGGTAAGAAATACCCTATTTGGTCTTTTTAGCCCGGTGGAACTAGCCGAAGCTACCTCGCAACATCCTCGACTAGTTAGACCAAGGTTTCTCAAAGAGTAAATTAAAAATATAATTTTTTTTAAAAGACTTTGTCCATTGTTCCGATACTCAAGAAGGCCCCTATGCCTCACCAAGACCTATAAGCCAATTATTGAAATTTATTTTTAAGTTACTACTTGTTAAACTTGAATCTGACTCAAGGTTCAATCAAATCTTAGATTTCACTTAAAATCAAAGATAAAACTTTTAAACATCTCACAAAATAGATAAGATTTTCCTGTTTTGACACTTAAAAATGGGCGAGATATTCAGAATCTAAAAGAATTAATCCAACCCAACCAACATAACCAATCTAATTAATTTACCCTTCTATTTATCAAACCTAATTTAAAACTTTACACTTTTCAAATCAAACTTAATAAATTTTTTAAACTTAGCTTAGTCTTTTCAAACTTAATAATTTTTTTTAACTTAACAAAATTTTCAAACATAATTCTAACATAACTTAATAAAATTCTTAAACTAAACTTAATATTTTAAACTTAACAAAATTTTCAAACTTAATTCAAACTTGACTTAATAAAATCTTTAACTAAACTTAATTTTTTAAACTTAATAAATTTTTTAATCTTAACTTAATTTTAACAATCTTAATAAAATTTTCAAACTTAACTTAATTTTTTATAATAAAATTGTCAAACTAAACTAAGTTTCTTGTAACTCAATAGAATTGTTTTCTTAACCTTTTCTCTTGTTTTAAATCTAATTTGTGTTAAACCTAACTAAATTTTTTCCCAATTCTCCAAATTAAAACCCTTCAAAAATCTAACTTAGTAAAAATTTTGTGGAAATTTTATATGTGCTTGTTTTTTTTGGTCAACATTAGTCAATCGAGCGCCCGAAATGTCACGAGTGCCCGACTGCTTTCAAACTAGGCGCTTGGGAAATTCCCAGGCACCTCATCACGCCAATTGAAGGCGCCCCTGGTTTTCCAAAACCAGGGATGCCTATCTGATCACAAGCGCCCGAGAAAGCACTCGGGCACCCCAAATAGTTCTGCACCCGGGCACCCCCTTTGGCTCCCGAGCGCTCTACCGGTGGCTATATAAGCCACCGGACAGAACCTCCCCAAATCCATACTAGGCGCCTTCCAAGATTCAAAAACTCCTCTTTCTCCTCTCCTTTTCACTCTAAACCTTGTCCGAGCGATTACGATCAACCAAGAGTCATCATTTCTATTTATTACTAGACTATGCCTCCTCGATAACATCCTAATCTAAACTCTTCTCTTATCTTATAATTCATTTTTAGGCTATTTATTACGCTATTTCTCTATTTAGTAAACACTAAGTCACTGAGGCTAACCCCACTACTGAGCCCATTCCTAACCCTAGGTTTCCATCACTAGCTCTATTCAATAAGCTTAATTCCACCATCTATAATCCCCTTAAGACTCACTATCTAAATAGAGCTTTTTGTAGGATCGAGATTGAGCAATAGACGGGGAGGGGGGGTTGAATATCGCTTAACAAAACTTCAGATTTTAAAACTTAATGATGATAGAGTACACATTGGAAACTTAAGGTTAAAGCAAGCATCGGAGTTAGAGAGAGATAGGAAGCAAGAGAAAATAAAACACAACACGATCGCTAACTCAAGTTGATTTTACTTACTTCGGAGTCTTGACCGGCTCCTACTGCAAGGCTCACGATCCTTGATCATTTACTTTTGACAATACTAATAATCGCAAGAATATTACAAATTACAAAATTGAAGTGTGCAATAAAAGAAAAACAATTATACCGACTCCTAAAATGAAAGGAAGATCTTCGTTCGGAGAGTCGGACTGTGTTTCAGCATTTATCGGAACTTCGGTCCCATAGCACACAGAAGAAGAAACTGATTGTAGTCTTAGAATTGTTGTAATGAGTTGCTGCACTCGACCCATTTTTATAGTACTTATTCAGGCACTTGAATGGCCTCTCAGGCGCCCTCACTGCAGCGTACCAGGCAAAAATTCTATTTGTTGTTTGATCAAATTTTATTCTGGCCAGGCGCCTGAGTCCCTTTCAAGTGCCTAAGTGCTAATGTGGATCCTCCACTTAGCACTTGCCACGTAAGCTAGACAGTTGCGCCAACTCAGCCACCCCTACCAGCTCTCAGGCGCCTGAGTCCCATTCAGGTGCCTGAGTCCCTTTTAGGCGCCCCAGTCAATTGCTTTCTTTTTTTAGCTACAACAAGGGTCAGTTCCAAACATACAATAATAAAATATAGAATTAAGACATGTATGAATTACAATCACTGTTATCTTGGTCTTGACTTTCAGGTTTTACTCAAAATCCTAGGTCGGACCGACACCTATTGTTCCCTCACCGGGGAACGCGTCCTCACCTACTCCTCTCAGGAGAGTTTACCTGTTGCCACCCGAAACCTCTGGTTGGACTTTTGCTCAACCTCCGAGAACTCGAAATTCGACGACGTTCGACCTTGACCCGTCTCAACTCCTGTCCGTGATCCCCGCTCAGCAAAGTCTTCTGCTCGGTCCCCCTGGACCAAGTCTTCATGCTCGGTTTCACTCGCCAAGTCTTCGTTGCCCGATCCCTGACCAGGACTTAGTGCTCGGCTTCACTTACCAAGTCTTCATTGCCCGATCCCCGACTAGGACTTCGTGCTCAACCCTATAGGTCAAGACTTCTTTGTTGATGCAGTCTGGCCCTGATTGTTGTTTTGGTGTTGACACCGATTTTAGTTTAGGTGGATCATTATTGATTATGATTAAGTCCTGATCGGGGATCAGGCATGGTATTGGAAAAATCCTAACCTGGAGGGTTAGGTGTTGAAAATCCTAGCTTGAAGGGCTAGGTGTGTGCAAAGTCCTAATTCAGAAGAGGTGGGTGAAAAGTCCTAGCTTGGAAGGCTAGGTGAAAAGTCCTAACTTGGAGGGTTAGGTGCAAATTCCCATCTTGGAGAATTAGGTGAAAAAGTCCTGGCTTGGAGGGTTAGGTCCTAGCTTGGAGGGCTAGGTGTGGAAAGTCCTAATCCGGAAGAGTTGGGTGAAAAGTCCTAGCTTGGAGGACTAGGTGAAAAGTCCTAGCTTGGAGGGCTAGGTGAAAAGTCCTAACTTGGAGGGTTAGGTGCAAATTCCCAACTTGGAGGGTTAGGTGAAAAATCCTTAGCTTGGAGGGTTAAGGTGGATGAAAACTTAGCTTGGAGGGCTAAGTTTGAGTCCCTGGATCGGTCTGGTGACCGATCAGGGAGTTTGGCACGCTGCTCCTTCATGGATCGGTCTGGTGACCGATCCAGTGATGACTGATCGGTCTGGTGACCGATCAGGGAGCACACAGTGAGGTTGGGAACCTACTGTATTGCTCCTGATCGATCCGGTGACCGATCAGGGAGTGCGTGTTTCACCCACTGCTTGGCTCCTGATCGGTCTGGTGACCGATCAAGGAGCAAATAGTGAGGTTGAGTTTCCTTACTGATCTGCACCTGATCGGTCTGATGACCGATCAGGATCACTGTGCAGATCGTTCTGAAGAACGATCCAGCATCGCAGGTTCCTCACTATGACCGATCAGGACGGAGTCTGATCGGTCTGATCATGATCTGATCAGTCTGGTGACCGATCAGGAGGTTGCCTGATCGGTCCGATGACCGATCAAGAGGTCTGGACTGCGAAGCTCAGAAATCGCCCAATAAAGGGGTGGATTGGTCTGGTGATCGATCCACACTCTGGGATCGGTCTGGTGATCGATCCAGAAGAGTCACAAGGAAATCGCGATTTCTAATTGAGCGTTGGGGATCGATCAAGACGGAGCCTGATCGGTCTGGACCCAGCCTGATCGGTCTGGTGACCAATCAGGGGTCGCTCTGATCGGTCCGGTGACCGATCACTTTAATTCAAATTGCACTGTCAGACGCTCTGATCGCGTCTGAACGTATCCGATTCGCTGCTGCTTACATCTGATATTTGATTTACTGTGTGATACACTGCTCTAACAGTTTGATTAAGCTACAGGTGACAGGGGAGGATTCAAACACTCAAGGAGAAGTCAATGGAGGCTTTCCTTGGAGCAGGTTTGTCCATTTCTCATCTCAGGTTGCAACGGCTGGAGCTGCAGGACTAAAGCCGCTGACTGAAGCTTGGCTGAGGGAGCTCAAGAAGTTCAGTAAGGGTTCAGTGGTAGCTGGCGTTGGCAGTGAGGCAGCTGGAGGCTGCTGGAGATGAGGTCACTTGATGCTTAGTGGAGAAACAAAAGGGACGGAAGATAGCTTCAGTGAAGCAGAGTTCGAATACTGTCTTCTTGCTACGTCTTGAGTTCTCTACAACAAGCTTGCTGCTTTCTTGAAGTTTTATCACATTGAGCAAACTACTGATCGAGAAGCAATCATCCATTACTTGAGTGCTTGAAGGAGAGAACAAGGAGCTGGGAGTCCGACAGTGGGAAGACATGAAGAAGGGTTCTTGCGTGAGATCACCACTGGGTGGAGCTCAGGGAAGCTTGCTGTGTTCTTGTCCTTGCTGAGTGCTTGAGTAAGATCTTTCTTGTTGTTTCATTGGGCTTAAACATTTATCTGTGATTGAAACGTTGTGGAGAGGTTTCTCCACCGAGAAGGAGGTTGCTTTATATCCGGTGCTAACCGGGGCTTGATCTGCCGACGATCAAGGGATCGCCCACCTTAAGGGCACGCCAAGGAGTAGGGGCAAGTTATCCCCGAACCTTGTAAACTCTCCTTGTTAGCGATCTTGCTAGCTGTGGTCGTTTGTTCTCAGTTTCTGTTTTGGTTTTTTGCACTGCTTTGTTGTTTTATTTCTTCCACCGTGCTACTGATAAGATTAAGTGCAGAAACTTGTTACTTGCCAAAGATAAAAGTGATTGGCTATATTCACCCCTCCCTCTCTAGCCATCCGTTTCCAACATTCTTGCCTAGCTTACCTAGGGCTTTCCTGCAATCTCAACAACTTCATCAATACACCATACCAGCTTAACTTGAACCCTTTGCCACTTATCAAAATAAGATTTGATCTGGTGCTTCCGACACCAATAATCTCTCCCTTTTCGATTATGGCAACATAGTTCAAAGTTAAGCCTAAATATGTTTTAACATAAAACAAGTTTTAATAGGGAAATAAAATTAGTTTTAAGCTCTCCCCCTTAATTAGTTATCTCCCCCTAGATCATTTAACATTTGTGATTATAGAGGAGATAATATTTTTCAAAATAGACTTAGTCTTTTTCAAATATGATTAAAAAAGTTCAGAAACTAAGTTAAGTTTTCTTTTGAAAAAGCTGTAAAAATATTTAGTTGACTTAAGCTTTTTGAAAGAAAACTTTTGAAAATTTTGCTTACTTTTTGAAAAGCTTAAGTACTAAAATATTCTTTTCGAAAAAGTTAAGTGCTTTTCAAAAACTAAGAAAAGAGACTAAGTAGTTTTCAAAATGCGAAGTCATTTTAAAAATAAGTTCTAAGTATTCGAAAAATTAGTTTTCGAAAAAACTAAAAAGAAGCTTAGTTTTCGAAAACACTAAAAAAAACTAAATTTCGAAGAGCTAGTTTTGAAAAATGAAAAGATACGAAAAGTAAAAAGGCCGGTATAGAAGCACTCTTTTCTTTAAACTCCTTTTCTTTCTCTCCACCTTTTCCATATATCAAAATCATGCATGTAATATGAGGGTAAGAATAGCTAAGTGTATCAGAGCGAATAATTTCAAGCAACACAATAAGTCTAAGTAAAATGTCTAAGTCTAGGCTAAGTCTAAGTCAAGTCTAGGCACCTCCATTTTGAGTCCATTCATGATAGAAAAAATTTTAAAATAATTTTAAATATTCAATAAGTAAAGTCAATTCCTTTTAGACACCTATCTAACTTTTTAGCTACTTGCTGACCGTAATAAATAGCAGTTTTCACTTGGGTTAGTCAAGTCAAGTATATTTCATAAATCAGCTCGGTTATGTGGGATCGGATTGAATCGATAGAGGGGGGGTGAATATCGATCGCTAAATTTTTTGCAATACTTAGAAAAATTACGCAGCAGAAAAGCAAAAATAATCGCTAACACTTTTATTTTTTACGTGGTTCGGAATCGCAGCCGGCTCCTACTCCAAGGCCCACGGTCCTTGACCATTTATGATGGGCAATTCTATATATTCGTAAAATGATTACAAGTTGGAGTTCGGAATATAGAATTAAAAACAATTACAACACTTTAACAAAAAGAATTTATACCGACAACTGGAAGATTTTGGAATGCCGGAGCCGCGGGTCGTCGTTGGCACTTGAATCTTGAGCACGGAGCTTGTCGGAGCGGAGTGCTTGAATGAATGCGTAGAAGGGGGCGCCTATGTTGAAGGGGGCGCCTGACACGTGGCCCTTTATATAGTCGTAGCTAGGGCGCCTATGTTGAAGGGGGAGCCTGACACGTGGCCTTCTCTGTGCGAACCTCAATCCGCAGACTTGGCCAGCGCTTATCCCCTCAACCAGGGCGCCTGAGCTAACTGGGGCGCCTGTGTTAACACAGGCGCCTCTGTTGTAGTCTTGAGGCCTTGCTTCGAAGTGGTTGGAATTCACCCTTTGTCTAGGGCGCCTATCTCAACACAGGCACCTAGCCCAGTAGGGTGCCTCACTCCATTGAGGCGCCTAGGAGCAGAAACCTCCATTGAAGACTTAGACTACCCTAACCATGTATTCAAATTTAGAAAAGCTCTTGATAGTTTAAAACAAGTACCTAGGGCTCGGTATGAAAGACTATCCACTTATCAAATTTCTAAGGGGTTTAACCAAGGATAAATTGACTCAACCTTATTTGTGAAGACCTTAGAAAAAGACATCTTTATAGCCCAAATTTATGTAGATGATATTATTTTTAGATCAACTAACACTAATTTCTTAAAAGAATTTATTAAAATTATGGAAAGTGAATTTGAAATGAGTTTAGTAGGTGAACTGACTTTCTTTTTAGGACTCCAAATTAAACAAATCAGGGATGGAAATTATGTTCACCAATCAAAATATGCAAAAGAATTAATTAAAAATTCAAAATGGAAAATTTAAAAGACTTAAGTTCCCCTATGGCCACAAATGCTAAAATAGATAATGACCCTGAAGGTAAGTCAATTGACTTAAGGTATTATAGAATTGTTATAGGGAGCTTACATTACCTAACTGCTAGTAGACCTGATATTCTTTTGGTAGTAGGTATTTATGTCAGGTACCAAACCTGTGTTAAGGAATCTCACTTAACTGCAGTTAAAAGAATCCTTAGATATATTAAGGGCACCCTAAATGTAGGTATTTGATACCCTAGGACTTTCAGTTATGAATTATTAGGATTTTCTAACTCAGACTATGCAGGTTATAAACTAGATAGAAAAAGTACAAGTGGCTAACTGAGCTGATTTATGAAATACACTTGACTTGACTAACCCAACTGAAAACTGTTGTTTATTACAGTCAGCATATAACTAAAAGGTTAAACATGTGCCTAAAAGGAATTAACTTTATTTTTTAAATATTTAAAAATTTTTTCAAATTTTTTTCTTTCATGCTTGGACTCAAAATGAAGGTGCATAGACTTGACTTAGACTTAGCCTAGACTTAGACATTTAACTTAGATTTATTGTGTTGCTTGAAATTACTCACTCTGATACACTTAGCTATTCTTACCCTCATATTACATGCATGATTTTGATATATGGCAAAGAGGGAGAGAAAGAAAAGGAGTTCAAAGAAAAGAGTGCTTCTATACTGATCTTTTCGCTTTTTGAAAATCGCTCTTCGAAAATTAAGTTTTTTTTAGTGTTTTCGAAAACTAAACTTCTTTTTAGAGTTTTCGAAAATTATGTTTTTTTCGAATGCTTAGAACCTATTTTTAAAATGACTTAGCATTTTGAAAAACTACTTAGTCTCTCTTCTTAGTTTTTGAAAAACACTTAACTTTTTCGAAAAGAATATTTTAGTACTTAAACTTTTCAAAAAGTAAGCAAAATTTTCAAAAGTATTCTTTCAAAAAGCTTAAGTCAACTAAGTATTTTTACAGCTTTTTTCAAAAGAAAACTTAACTTAGTCTCTGAATTTTTTTAATCATATTTGAAAAAGACTAAGTCTATTTTGAAAAATATCACCTCCTCTATAATTACAAATGTTAAATGATCTAGGGGGAGATAACTAATTAAGGGGGAGAGCTTAAAAGTAATTTTATTTCCCTATTAAAACTTGTTTAAGCTTAACTTTGAATTGAGTTGCCATAGTCAAAAAGAGGGAGATTGTTTGTGCCGGAAGCTCCAGATGGAACCTTGTTTTGATAAGTGGCAAAGGGTTCAAGTTAAGCTGGTATGGTGTACTGATGAAGTTGTTGAGATTGCAGGAAAGTCCTAGGTAAGCTAGGCAAGAAGTCTTGACCTACAGGGTTGAGCATGAAGTCCTGGTCAGGGATTGGGCAACGAAGACTTGGCAAGTGAAGCTGAGCACGAAGTTTTGGTCGGGGATCAGGCAACAAAGACTTGGAGAGTGAAGCCAAGCACAAAGATTTGGTCCAGGGGGACCGAGCAAAAGACTTTGCTAAGCGGAGATCGTAGACAGGAGTCAAGACGAGTCGAGGTTGAACATCGTCGAGTTCTGAGTTCTCGGAGGCCGAGAAAAAGTCCAACCGGAGGTTCCGGGTGGCAGTAGGTAAACTCTCCTGAGAGGAGTAGGTGAGGATGCGTTCCCCGGTGAGGGAACAGTAAGCGTCAGTCCGACCTAGGGTTTCAAGTGAAACCTGAAACTCAGGACCAAAACAACACTGACTGTAATTCATACATGTCTTAATTCTATATTTTATTATTATATGTTTGGAACTGACCCTTGTTGTAGCTAAAAAGAGAAAGCAGTTGACTGGGGAGCCTGAATGGGACTCAGGCGCCTAAGAGCTGGCAGCGAGCGGCTGAATTGGCGCAATGGTCTGGCTTACATGGCGAGTGCTGAGTGGAAGATCCATGTCGGCACTTAGGCGCCTGGCCAGGATAAAGTTTGACTGAACAACGGATAGAGTTTTCGCTCGGTACGTTGTAGTGATGGCGCCTGAGAGGCCATTCAGTGCCTAAGTAAGTACTATAAAAAGGGATCGAGTGCAACAGTTCATAACAACAATTCTAAGACTACAATCAGTTTCTTTTTCTGTGTGCTACGCGATCGAAGTTCTGATAAATGCTGAAACGTCATCTGACTCTCCGAACGAAGATCTTCCTTTCATTTCAGGAGTTGGTATAATTGTTTTTCTTTTATTGCAAACCTCAGTTTTGTAATTTGTAATTCTTGCGATTATCAATATTGCCCAAAGTAAATGATCAAGGATCATGGTCCTTGCAGTAGGAGTCAGTCAAGACTCTGAAACAAGTAAAATCAACCTGAGTTAGCGATCGTACTGTGTTTTATTTTCCACTGCTTCCTATCTCTCTCTAACTCCGACGCTTACTCTAACCTTAAGTTTCCGTTGTATACTCTATCATCGTTAAGTTTTAAAATCCGAAGTTTTGTTAAGCGATATTCACCCCCCCTCTATCGCTCAATCTCGATCCTACAGGTTAGACTAATCATTTTAGCTCCTAAGCATCTCACCCATTTCTAAGTGACAAAATAGAGAAACCTTATCTGTTTTGTGAGATGTGTCAAATTTTATCTTTAATTTTAAATTAAAAGGTATGATTTGATTGAACCTTGAGTTATATTCAAGTTTAATAAGTAGTAAATTGAAAATAAATTTCAATAATCGACTTCCAGGTCATGGGGAGGCACAGGGCATTCTTGGTTATCGGAACAATGACCCTTTCTAGACAAAGCCTTTTAAAAAAATTGCATTTTCAATTTACTCTTTGAGAAACCTTGGTCTAACTAGTCGAGGATGTGGACAGGTAGCTTCGTCTAGTTCCACCGGGCTAAAAAGACCAAATAGGGTACGCCTTACCCTACCTGACTCCTTAGACAAACTTCCCTAACATACTATCATCTCGCCCCACCCTAATACTAGGTTGTGCAAATTTCAATCAAGTCAGATCCTTAACTAACCATTTCTATTCCTAAGCATGGTAATTTTGCAGAAAAATAAACAAGCAATGAGAAAAGCATGCAAGATTTATCTAATAATAGAAATAGTCTTTCTATTAGCTCCCCCTGGATCAAAACCTTGATATTGTCTAAGTAATGAATTTGATCCTTGGGGATCCAATAATGGTTTGGTCTAGCTTAATTTGTCAAGCTATGTTTAGGAACCCGTGCTTGGACTCGGGTGCTATTACGGTTCATAATAGAGAAGTATGATCTATATTGCGAGTTGGTTTTGTATCCAAGTCCGGATCGATTAAGAACGACCTTTTGTTTTTCAGGAATCATATCAAGATTCTTGAAACCCAAGGTAAACCGTTCTAGGGCGACTCTGAGCTCTTTGACTTGATTTTTCAAAAAGGATTCTCTTCATCATATTTTTGGACTTGAGTTAAGGTTCCTTCCTGAATGGTCTCAGTCAAGGAACTCAAGTTAGCCTCCTCCTTAAGGGCTTCAACCTCCTTTTGGAGGGACTTTACCCGGATATTGGACTTAGCCAACTTGCGAAATAGATAAGAAATTAAGTCACAGAGTTCGAGCTCAGAATAGTCACTTATAGTGAGTTTACCTACATCAGAAATGGATATCGATCCGTTGCTTTATTTCGGCTCATCTTCTGATTCGGACTTGGGCTCAATCTCGGTAAGGTGAACTTGTACTGGTAGTGCAATGAGGCTTGGTTGAGTTTGTTCTTCTTCATCTGATTCTTCTGATGATTCGAATAACACACCTTCTAAGACCTCAATGTCGGAAGTCTCTTCGTGTAGGTCAATCAACTTTTTCGACATCTCTTTAGAACATTTGAAAGGTCCGATCCGCTTGAATTGTTCTTTGGTCAAACCACATTGTAGGATTGCAGTCGCCTTCGCATCTGTCTCGATCTTGCTTACTGTTGATTCATCTAATTTGTCTCAAGTGATTAATGTTCCATCTTCTATGGGGAATGTGAACCTTGTTTGGATTATCATCCACAAATCCATATAAGCCTTCAAGTGAGACTCCATTAGACCCTTCCAGGATCTGAAATTCTCGCCAGAGAATAGAAGTGGACGAGTACTATTCCATTCTTGATTAGCCATTTAGTATAAATTTCGCACACAAAAGAAACAACAAAGAAGATACCAAGACTTGGTCTTGGATTAGTAGTGTGGGAGAAAAAAAATTGCTCAAATTGAGGTTGCATGAATTTGAGAAAAAATATTAAAATAATAATAAAAAAATCATATGACAAATTTTTTAAAAATGATAGTTATATAAATTCTTACTTATGGTGAAAAAATAAGAATTCAAATTTGAAAAAGGTATAAGAATATTTTAAAATCACACACAAATATTTTTATTTGAAATAAAAAGCGAAAAATCTTTAAAAAATTGCTCAACCGGTGGTTTCACCAAATTTGAGCAAACCCGCTCTGATAGCACTTGTGCGATCGATGTGATCGATAGAGGGGGTGAATATCGATATGAAATTTCTCGGAATTAAAATGTGAGTAAACATAGCGGAATAATAAAAGGAACAAGTCAAAACAACGCTAGCAAGCTTTGTTTTTACTTGGTTCAGAGTCTGTGACGGCTCCTACTCCAAGGCCCACGGTCCTTGACCATTTTCGTTGGGCAATTCTATAATTTGCAAAATGGGTTACAGAGTATGTATGTTTAAATACAAATAAAAATGTAAATCTATACCAACAACACTTGCTTAAAGAAGAGCGAGGGCATTTCGTCGTTGAAGCAGCATGTTGTCGATCTCGGACTGTTTTGGTGCAGTGAACTTGAGCACGAAAGGCTAAAAACTTGATTGCAGTGATTGTGATTATGATTGCTTGAGTTGATTTCGAAAATGAGTATAGAGACTGAGGGGGTGAAACACCTTTTATATTGGCACTCGGGCGCCCGACTGCGCATAGGGGCGCCTCCACGTCGCTGCTTCGGCCGCATCGTCATCCACTGATTCGGCCAATGTTTATCCACTCTCGGGCGCCTGAGTCCTCTAGGGTGCCTGAGTGTTGACGTGCCGTGTCTAATCAACAACCGCCAACTCAGCTTCTCCAACGCTGAGCAAAACCAACTGGGGCGCCCGAGACCTCTCGAGTGCCTGTATACTCGGGCACCCAAGACCTCTCTGGCGCCTGTATACACAGGCGCCTAGGTCCTCTGGGGCACCCTCAAGGCTATTGGTTCAACTCCTTAGGCTACAAAATAGGTTAGTCCAAATGTAAATAATAATATTTGAAGTATATGCATGTACGACAGCCGGAGCTGTCTGATCCTGACTTTGGATTTCAAAATGAAATACTAGGTTGAACGACACCTACTGTTCCCTCTTCCGGGGAACGCGTCCTCACCTACTCCACCCTGGAAAAGTTACCTTTTGCCAACCGGCACCTCCGATTGGACTTTTGCTCGACCTCTAAAGCTCCCAGATCTTGAGATGTTCGTTCCTCGACCCTTCCCTACTTCTGTTCATTGTCCTTGCTCGGCTAAGTCTTCTGCCTGATCTTCAAAATCAAATCTTTGGTGCCCAGTCCTCGACTAAGTCTTCATGCTCAACCCTTGGTCAGGTCTTCGGTGCCCAACCCTGCAGGTCAAGACTTTGTGCCTAGATAAAGTAAGACTTTCCTGCACACTTAGCAAATACGTTTGATCACAAAATATATTTAACTTTGAACCACCATTTGTCATTATCAAAACCAAGTTCGATCTAGTGCTTCCAACACCAATAGAATAGCCCTGTAAATAAAAATTGGTTACAACTAGGATGGTTACTAATCCAAGGCATTGATAAGTGCACTAAAAGTCTCCTTCGTTGTAGGTGGAAAAGCCTCTTACAATCATGAAGAGCTCACAGAATGACTAGAAAATTAAATGCGAGTTGTTGTGTTTAATTCCTAGCTCTAGAGGCCTATTTATAGCCTAAAAACATAAGTTATCATTATGCTAATGTGAACCTGAGGAGCCTCAGTTGGATAGAATTTTATCCACGCAAACAACGGTTGTTTTCGATAATTCTACAACTGAGGCCCTTTAGTTCACAACCGAGACACCTTAGTTCTAAACTGAGACACCTTAGTTCTAAACTGAGGTGTCTTAGTTCCCTTTTTCTGCACATATAAATTCTCCACATCCAAGGCACCTTCAAAGAGATCTGAGGTGCTTCGGACCTTGAAATCTTCAAAGTTAACTTTGGAGTTGACTTTTTCTCTTTTTATCCGCTTGGGTGATTTCCGGCCAACCAGATCTAGGCTCATCAAAACTCGACTCCAACCTTCTCCTCGAACGACCTTCCTCCCCAGCTTCTCATCCACCAATGTACTCTTCCGTAGTCTTCGCGTCCCTTGAATGCACCGATGTACTCCCATGTCATCCTTCTCATCGACCGCGTCTTCCGTTTGACTTCCTGTGCTCCTAAGCTCTTGAACACTTAGACATAGGGATTAAACACAACCAGGACTTAACTTGACTTGGTTGATCACATCAAAACTACCCGGGGTACTTACAACTCCTACTCCAAGACCTAGGTCCGATGGAGCTATCAATGGTAATCCACTAATATCTCTACCGGCAAACACCCAGTAGAGTAATCGAGTGTAAATTGATAGGAAGTGTAACAACCCTACACTTCCTATAAACAATAATGAAATGCAATAATTTAAACATTACTAACACTTAGAAGAATCTTGTTCAAGCTTGAGTGTTAGAGTTAGTCTTCCAGTAACGGTCGGTCATAGTCAAATCGTAGCAGGGTTGTAGCACAATGATGGGGAAGTAGAACGATCACTTGAGCTCAATAAGTAGTCCTAGAAGTTGTATAGGAAGAGCTGAAGTTGAGCTACTTATAAAGGGCATTGGAGGCACCTCAGTTCCAAAACTTTATCTGATCCACACCCAGTGCAGATTATCCATTAGAAGGTGCTTTAGATCTACTTTGAGGTGTCTCAATTACCAACTGAGGTGCCTTGGATCCAACCTGAGGCTCCTTAGACTGTCGAAATTCAATCTTTAGCGCCAACTACCAGAGGTACCCTCAGCCATTGAGGCCGCCTCTAGTCCCAACTAAGGTGTCTCAAGTCCCACCTGAGTCTCCTCGGGCACTGTTCATTTGAGGCTAATTTTTTATTGTTTCACCCCTACAAAATATATTAGTCCAGAAATAAAATATACCCTACAAAATAAAGTTAGCACAAGTATAAATAGGGTAAAATTAAACTGAGTATTAATTAGATTTTGTCTTCCCATGACCAAGATCTAGTTAAGGTCTCAGCTTAGAGATCTGGTTCTAAGATGGATCGCGCCTAAAGTTCCATCGGGGACTCGTCCTCATTGGATTTTGCTCCTCCAGTAACTTACCCTACTTACCATTGCAGATCTACTTAGCTTTTTAACCCATCAGGTCTTCAGCCAACTATCAGGTCTTACAGACCTAGCTAGACTTCATGTCAGGTCTCCACCAACTTGAGCTTCAGCTAGTTGTTTGGCCCACAGACCTAACTGGACTTCCTGTCAGGACTCAACCATCCTAGATTTCAACCTTGTGTCAAATCCTAAGCCTTTCAATCCTGCACACTTGGTGGCAAGGTTAAATAATAACAACCCTAACTTTAATCTATTTGTTATAAATCAAAACCTGAGTTTGATCGTTAGTGCAAATTGTACCAACAGTATAGAGTGAAAATTACATGAAATGTAATCAGTACATATTAATTTTCAACTGATCCAAAGTGACCCAAAAGGGTCTGATCATGTTTGCAAATATCTTATACTAAATTGCAATAACAAATTATGATCCAAACTTTATAATTCTAAAAGGAATCTATATCATATTTATAAATACCAAATGTTAAACAACAGTAGTAAATCATGATACTATATTCAGAGTGTCTAACAAATAAAAAAAAACCTATGAATGTTTCAAACTTTAAGTACAATAATCAAAACAAAAATATTTGTCTTTATTGTCAAATATAGAATAATAAAATAAATACAAATTCCCACTAGATAGTTTTTCTTCCCTAAGAAAAACTCACCTATTCATAACATGCGCGTGAAACACCTTAGGCGCCAAGACTTTGATGATTGGATCGGCCAACATGGAATCTATACTAATGTGTTATACCATGATTTGATGACTCTGAACTCTTTCTTTAACCACTAGAAATTTGATGTCGATGTGCTTAGACGTCGGCGAACTGCAGTTATTCTTGGCATAAAGTTTCATGGCTTTATTATCACAATAGATCCTCAGTGGTCTGTCAATGCCATCAACAATCTGCAATGCTGTGATGAAGCTCTGCAGCCAAATCCCGTGATTGGATGCTTCATAACATGTTACCAACTCTGCCTCGATAATAAATGTGGCTACTAACATTTGTTTAATGCTCTTCCAAGATATAGCCCCTCCAGGGAAGCATGAAAATATAGCCCGAAGTGGACTTTCTTCTATCCAAGCATCCAGCAAATTGGAGTCTAAATAACCCATCATCTCCAGGTGATCTAACCTCTAATATGTGAGTATGTGTCTTTTAGTTCTTTGCAAATACCGCATTATATCACTTTCCAATGCGACGATCCTATATTACTTACATATCTGTCTAACATCCCCACTATAAATGTTATATCTGGTCGAGTACAAACTTATGCATACATGAGACTTCCTGCTGTTGATGCATATGGGAATTATTCCATCTCCTTTATTTCAAGTTCAAGTCATGGACACTGTTGTAAGATGAAATTATCACCTCTTGACATAGGCATGTCACTAGGTGTACAATTCTGTACATACCTTATATGCACATTTTCAATATAAGCCTATTGTGAAAATTCAAGAATGTCTCTTGAACGATCACGACAGATCTGTATACCTAAAACAAAGGATGCTTCACCAAAATCTTTTATTTCAAAATTACCAGATAGAAATGACTTCGTTTCATACAATAGACTCTTGTTATTGCTCGCAAGCAATATATTATCCACATACAGAACAAGTATAACAAACTTGCTCCCATTTAACTTGACATATATGTATTGATCAACGAGGTTCTCCTTAAATCCAAATGAGATAATCACTTGATCAAATTTTTGGTACTATTGACAGGATGTCTGTTTCAAACTATAAATAGACTTCTTTAATCTACATACTAGGTGCTTTGAGTCTTACAAGTGTCATGATTACCCTAAGAGAGTCTTTAGTCAACATAGGTGAGAAAATCTCTTTGTAATCAATGTCTTCCTTCTAAGTGAATCCTTTGGCAACAAGACAAGCCTTATACTTTTTGATATTTCCCCTTGAATCTTGATTGGTTTTAAATATCCATTTACAATCAACGGGTTTTGAACCTTTAGACAATTCGACAAGTTCCTAAACATCATTGTCTACCATATACTTCAACTCTTCTTACATGGCGTTAATCTACCTTTTAGGATTAGAGCATTGTTTGACTTCTTAAAAATATGTAAGATCACTTTCTAATCCTATGTGAAAATCTTGCTCTTTGAGATAAACATAATCACGAGAATTCATAGTTCTCCGTTACCTTGTGAGTCACTTTAAATGCACTTGTGTTTGAGGTGGTTGAAGTGTTCATCAATATGAGGCAATACCTCAATCTCAATGGTAGGCTCCTCCAATTGCATTTGAGATATCATGGGAATATCTTCGTTCACTACGCACACTAGATGTGTAATATCCATAATGTATAGTATGATAACTATACCGCTACTGATTACACTAGTAGTGATTACAAGAGGATCGTTAATGATTTCCTCAAAAGATACTTTCCTAATTTTATCACTCCCACACTGTCCTCAATGAATTTGGTGTTTTCCATTTCAAAAAAAGATCTATTAAAGGGATAATAAACTTTATATCTTTTTGATTTCTCAAAGTAACCTACAAAATTATAGCTAACTGTTCTTGAGTTTACTTTCCTTTCGTTAGGCTTGTAAGGCCTAGTCTTAGCTGGACAACCTGAGACGTGTAAATGTCTAATTTTAGGTTGTCTACCCATCCGCATCTTAAATGGATTTTAGATATTTTCTGACTAGGTACTCTATTGAGTAGATAAACTACAGTCTTGAATGTCTTACCCCATAAAGACTTCAATAGAGAAGTAAAGGTTGTTGGACCTTGGATGGCTAGAGAGGGGGGGGTGAATATAGCCAGACACTACAAATCTTGCTCTTTTGAGGATTTCTGCACTTCAAGAGTTAAGCAGCGGAATACAATTGCAGAAACGAAGAACAGCAAATAAAAACACAGGGAAAGCAAACCGACGCTAACACCGTGATGTACAAGGTTCGGGATAACTTGCCCCTACTCCTTGGCGTGCCCGTAAGGTGGGCGATCCCTTGATCGTCGGCAGATCAAGCCCCGGTGAACACCGGATATCAAGCGCCTCCTTCTCGGTGGAGAAACCTCTCCACAATCGCCTCAGTAGATGAATACAAGGTAAGCACACGAGACTAAGGAGGAACCTCTCACAAGACAGTAGCAAGAAAGCTCAAGAGAGAAGCTACACAAGGAGCACAACAACACCAGCGAAACCCACAGCCACACTTGCTTGTTTCCTGTTCGTTCTTGTCGCCTCCTCTGCTTCTCATCTTCCTCTTAAGCTTCTGCTTCATCGCCAGGCTCCATCAGCATCCCCTGAGCACAGCCTGAACCCACTGACCTCCCTGAGCACTCAGTCCACTAAAGTCCCTCTCCAGCTGAGCCTCCGTCAGTCGCCAGCCATGCCTCAGTTGCCGTTGAAACCTGAGAAGGAGAAACAAACAAACCTGCTCCAAGGAAAGCCTCCCATTGACCCTCCTTGAGTGTTTGAATCACCTGCTATCACCTGCACACTCCACCAGAGGCTTAGCAATGCATATCAAATGAAATCAGCAATGTATCAGAGAATCGGCAGAGAAAACAGTCGCGATCAGAGCTTCTGACAGCGTATTTGAATTAAAGTTCTGCTCCTGATCGGTCACCAGACCGATCAGGAAGGACCCTGATCGGTCACCAGACCGATCCAGCAGTCTTCTGCACACTCCTGATTAGTCCCCAGACCAATCCAGCATTCTACTGCACACTCCAGATCGGTCCCCAGACCAATCAGGCTCCAGCCTGATCGGTCACCAGACCGATCAGGCTGCTTCCAGACCGATCAGGAGTCATCCTGATCGGTGATAGTGAGAACCTTGCGACAAATGATCGTTCACTAGACCGATCTGAACAGTATCCCTGATCGGTCACCAGACCGATCAGGAGCAGATCAGTAAGGTTCCCAAAACCTACTGGATGCTCCCTGATCGGTCACCGGACCGATCCGGAGCAGAGCAGCAGGTGAACTATATGCTCCCTGATCGGTCACCAGACCGATCAGTCATCGCTGGATCGGTCACCAGACCGATCCACGAAGGAGCACCGTGCCAACTTCCCTGATCGGTCACCAGACCGATCCAGGCAAGCCCAAATGCACTCTAAGTCACGAGAACAAGCCTCCAGCCCTTCTCTGACTCGTGCCATGCCCAGCTTCACTCACTGGGACTTCAACCTAGCCCTCCAAGCTAGGACCTGGCTTCACTCACCAGGGTTTCGGTCACCCGGCTTCACTCACCGGGACCTGGCTTCACTCACCAGGATTTCAACCTAGCTTCACTCACTAGGATTTCAATCACCTGACCCGGCTTCACTCACCAGGACCCGGCTTCACTCACCGGGATTTCATGCAACCTAGCCCTCCAGGCTAGGACCTGACCCTCCAGGCTAGGACCTGACCCTCCAAGCCAGGACTTTTTCACCTAACCCTCCAAGTTGGGACTTTTCACCTAACCCTCCAAGTTAGGACTTTTTACCTAGCCCTCCAAGCTAGGACTTTTCACCCAACCCTTCTGAATTAGGACTTTTCAACACCTAGCCCTCCAAGCTAGGATTTTCCAATCACTCCGTGCCTAATCCCCGATTAGGACTTAATCATAATCATAATCATCAACCTAAACTAAAATCGATGTCAACACCAAAACAACAATCAGGGTCAGACAGCATCAACAATCTCCCCCTTTTTGTTGTTTGACAATCTGATTTTAAGTTTAGGAGTTCTCAATCAATTTTCTCAGATTTAGAATCATAGGGGAATCAGGATCCTTCCCCTACAATATAATCATCCTAAACTTAACCAACTACACTCTCCCCCTTTGTCGAACATCGAAAAGGGTCTAGAGGGGCTGTTAAGTTTAATCATACTCCCCCTCAACTAAGGGCCTCTCCCCAAACCCAAAATAATTAAAGGATAATTTTTGAATTGCATATGAGAGGCATATACCATAAATGTATCATGGCAACAATGTATATGCATCATACGACAATAAGTGTGAAATGCACATGAAAACAGACACAGAAATATATCATGGTCAAACATGTATATGTTTCATATGACAAGTAAGGAATGCATCTGTATCGGACATATAATCCTGATTGGTCTCCGTGACCGATCAGGTTCGTTGATTATTTGATACAGAAATATTTCTGATTAGTCTGGGGACCGATCAGATTTCAGAAAAATTTCTGAAACTCTGATACGTTCCTGATCAGACTGCATTAACAATATGCATTCCTAAACAAAGGTGTAGACTCTATTGATATTCGTCATTTCAGAAAAATTCCCGAAACACGACATTAAGAACAAGAGTCATGACTCAACAAACCCTTTCTTATGAATTTGAACATTCCAACATAGGTTTGTATCAAATCAGCATTTTAATGCTTGATGTTTCAGAAAAAGTTCTGAGAATCAAGGGTCTTAAAAAAATCCTACCATTCTTTGATCACTTGAACAAACTTGTACTCACTTAGTACCAGGTTTGTACCAATGAATGATCAAGTATGGTCATGTTCTTGGAATAATCAGGTGTATATCAGATTGGTGTGTATCAGTATGATCAGGTAATCTGATACAACTCGATGAGAAGAGATTGGTTTGAGGAGGTTTTGGATCAATTTGGAATGATCTGGGAGTTCCTTGATCAGAGTTGGTCTGATCGGTCACCAGACCGATCAGACAGATCCCTGATCTGGTTCGACACAGAGAGGTTTCTGATCGGTTTGTTCCAGAAAATTTCAGAAACTCTTCATCAGGTTGAAACCAGGTTTGCTTCAACTCTAAACCATTCCTAAACCCTAATTCAATCAGAGTTAATCCCATTGGTCCTAAAGGGTTTCCTTAATCAACATGCATATTTTCAAACAATTATCAAAATATGATACTAATATCAAATTTCCAAAACATGATCAGATTTCATGATACAAACAAAAATATGATCAAATTTTCAAAAACATGCTTGTATCAAATAAGTATCAAAACATGATCAAGCTTTCTAACACATGATTGTATCAATACAATTCATAAGGTTGTATTTTGTCCGACATGCTTTTATCTCATTTAACCAGTTTTAAAAACATTTCAAAAGCATGCATTGATGTTGCCTTGTGAGGTTTTATGATGATCATCACAGACTATATATTCCTCAGAAATTTGCATGCAATACACTAACACATACAGTAAATCATGGCATACTTGATCATGTTCACCAAACAAAATATCTTAAGCAAAACCTAAGCCTAAACCTTAAGCTCATGTTCTTTGTTTGGTGATGCATTATTAGTACAAACTATGTGTTAATCCTTGTTCTTTAGCATGCATTCATGTTGTATAACATATACAAGAAAATGGACTCCTTAGGCTTGACATAAGGCATATCATAAACCATGAATTGTAGGAAAACATAAATTGCAACAATAAACCTAATTATCCTAAACAATCCATGGCAAGAGTAAGTTATGTGTCAACCCAAACCATTCATGTGAATATATATATTTTTTTTTCAAAACTTGTTTATTTATTTTGAAGCATGGATATACTATCATTCGTTGCATGAAAATTTCCTTACTACTCAAGTGAAATTTCATAAAACACAAATTGCAGTAAAACATAAATTGCTACAAGAAAACTAATCATCCTAAGCAATTCATGGCAAGAGTTAGTTATGTGTCAACCTAAACCATTCATGTGAATATTTTTTTTTGGTCATGGGTTTGGAGCACCAAATATCAACCTCCCATGTTGATAGATGCTCCCCCTCAAATAATGCTTATACAATTCGAAATATGGAAGTTTTAGGTACCCAAATTTTGGGACCTAAGACATCTATAATGAAGGATTTAGGCACCCATGCCTTAGTCTTTTTCTTTCTAACCTTTTGAACCCTAGAATTATTTTGTGCTCTAGATTGGGTTCTTGACATTAAGGATACAAAGGTCGGTTCCTTAGGTCGGTAACCTATACCGACCTTATTGTAAACCGCCCTTTGGGAATTTAGTATCATGTCTAGGGTCTTGGAGCTAGTTGAAAACTTCTCAAGAATATTCTTGAGATTTTCAACTTCGTTCTTCAAATCCTTATTCTCATTTTCAAGGGACCTATCATGCATATTACCAAGATCCTCATCCTTAGAGAATTTCTCATGAAAATCATTAATATCCTCCACCTTAGAGGATTTCAATTCTTCTACTTCCAATTTCTACAATTTAACTTTGTTCTTGGATTTTTTAAGCAATCTAGCTAGACATGCAATGGTTCTATAGCACTTATCTAGCTCGGGAGAGATTACCTCTTCATCATCCGAAGATGATGAAGGCGTGGTTGAGGAGCTTGATTCGTCTCCACTCTCCTCTTCATTTGAATCCTCTATGGCCATGAGGGCACGGTGATGAGTGTACTTCTCCTCCTCCTCTTCTTCGGATGAACTCGAGGACGATTCATCCCATGTGGCCCTCAAGGCCTTCTTTTTCTTCTTTGATTTATCCTTCTTCTTCTTTAACTTTGGGCATTCATCCTTGTAATGTCCTTTCTTACTACATTCATAACACGTAATATTAGACTTATCAATCTTAACTTCACTAGGGTTACCTTTACCCTTGAGGCGACGGCTCTCCCTCATCATCCTTCTAACAAAGTTGTCTATCTCGGAGGAAGAAGACCAGCAGCCCTCCTCATCGGACTCGGATGAGGATGAAGATGAAGAGACTTCCTTCTCCTTCTTCTTCCCCTTCTTCTTCTTCTTGTTGTCACCTGCCACTAAGGCAATACCTTTCTCTTTTGAACTTTTGTTAGAGATCTCATGTAGTTCCATTTCACAAAATAGATCTTCTAACTTAACACAAGATAAATCCTTGGACACCTTGTAAGCATCCACTATGGATGACCACAAGGCGTTCCTAGGAAAAGCTTTGAGGACATACCTTATAAGATCTCGGTTCTCTACCTTCTCATTAATGGAGTGGAGACCGTTGAGGATTTCTTTGAATCGTCCATGGAGTATACTTACAGTTTCATCCTCTTCCATGGACAGATTTTGGAGTTGGCTGAGAAGGAGGTCCTTCTTGGCAGTCCGGGTGTCTTGAGTGCCTTCATGGAGCTCAATGATCTTGTTCCATAGGTCTTTAGCACTTGTAAAGGGACCAACCTTGATTAGTTGGTCCTTGGTCAATCCGCATTGCAAAGTTACCACCGCTTTCTCATCGGCTTCACCTCTCCGGATTTGATCTGCTGACCAACATGAGAAGTCCATCTCTTTTCCCTCAACATCTTTAGGAGTTGAAAAACCTTCCTTGACAACAAACCACATGCTGAGGTTGGTTTTAAGGTAAAACTCCATCTTCAACCTCCAGTATGGAAAATCAGCGCCGTCGAAGAGTGGAGGTCGGCTGGTGCTAAACCCTTCTCTTCCCATGGCCATCTTTGTTAGCTCTCGGATGTTAAGTCGTTGAAGTAGAACCCCAGGCTCTGATACCACTTGTTGGACCTTGGATGGCTAGAGATGGGAGGTGAATATAGCCAGACACTACAAATCTTTCTCTTTTGAGGATTTCTGCACTTCAAGAGTTAAGCAGCGGAATACAATTGCAGAAACGAAGATCAGCAAATAAAAACACAGGGAAAGCAAACCGACGCTAACACCGTGATGTACAAGGTTCGGGGATAACTTGCCCCTACTCCTTGGCGTGCCCGTAAGGTGGGCGATCCCTTGATCGTCGGTAGATCAAGCCCCGGTGAACACCGGATATCAAGCGCCTCCTTCTCGGTGGAGAAACCTCTCCACAATCGCCTCAGTAGATGAATACAAGGTAAGCACACGAGACTAAGGAGGAACCTCTCTCAAGACAGTAGCAAGAAAGCTCAAGAGAGAAGCTACACAAGGAGCACAACAACACCAGTGAAACCCACAGCCACACTTGCTTGTTTCCTGTTCGTTCTTGTCGCCTCCTCTGCTTCTCATCTTCCTCTTAAGCTTTTGCTTCATCGCCAGGCTCTATCAGCATCCCCTGAGCACAGCCTGAACCCACTGACCTCCCTGAGCACTCAGTCCACTAAAGTCCCTCTCCAGCTGAGCCTCCGTCAGTCGCCAGCCATGCCTTAGTTGCCGTTGAAACCTGAGAAGGAGAAACAAACAAACCTGCTCCAAGGAAAGCCTCCCATTGACCCTCCTTGAGTGTTTGAATCACCTGCTATCACCTGCACACTCCACCAAAGGCTTAGCAATGCATATCAAATGAAATCAGCAATGTATCAGAGAATCGGCAGAGAAAACAGTCGCGATCAGAGCTTCTGACAGCGTATTTGAATTAAAGTTCTGCTCCTGATCGGTCACCAGACCCATCAGGAAGGACCCTGATCGGTCACCAGACCGATCCAGCAGTCTTCTGCACACTCCTGATTGGTCCCCAGACCTATCCATCATTCTACTGCACACTCCAGATCAGTCCCCAGACCAATCAGGCTCCAGCCTGATCGGTCACCAGACCGATCAGGCTGCTTCCAGACCGATCATGAGTCATCCTGATCGGTGATAGTGAGAACCTTGCGACAAATGATCGTTCACTAGACCGATCTGAACAGTATCCCTGATCGGTCACCAGACCGATCAGGAGCAGATCAGTAAGGTTCCCAAAACCTACTGGATGCTCCCTGATCGGTCACCGGACCGATCCGGAGCAGAGAAGCAGGTCAACTATATGCTCCCTGATCGGTCACCAGACCGATTAGTCATCGCTGGATCGGTCACCAGACCGATCCACAAAGGAGCACCGTGCTAACTTCCCTGATCGGTCGCCAGACCGATCCAGGCAAGCCCAAATGCACTCTAAGTCACGAGAACAAGCCTCTAACCCTTCTCTGACTCGTGTCATGCCCAGCTTCACTCACTGGGACTTCAACCTAGCCCTCCAAGCTAGGACCTGGCTTCACTCACCAAAGTTTCGGTCACCCGGCTTCACTCACCGGGACCTGGCTTCACTCACCAGGATTTCAACCTAGCTTCACTCACTAGGATTTCAATCACCTAGCTTCACTCACCAGGACCCGGCTTCACTCACCGGGATTTCCCTCACCTGGCTTCACTCACCAGGACCCGGCTTCACTCACCGGGATTTCATCCAACCTAGCCCTCCAGGCTAGGACCTGACCCTCCAAGCCAGGACTTTTTCACCTAACCCTCCAAGTTGGGACTTTTCACCTAGCCCTCCAAGCTAGGACTTTTCACCCAACCCTTTCGAATTAGGTCTTTTCAACACCTAGCCCTCCAAGCTAGGATTTTCCAATCACTCCGTGCCTAATCCCCGATTAGGACTTAATCATAATCATAATCATCAACCTAAACTAAAATCGATGTCAACACCAAAACAACAATCAGGGTCAGACTGCATCAACAAAGGTCACCATACTTCTCGCCATGTCTTTTAGGATACGATTGTGTCGCTCAGCTACACCATTCTGACTGGGTGTACCAGTCATGGTATACTGAGGTACAATCTCACACTCAGCAAGGTAGTCGCAAAAGGTCATGAGTGTTATTCATCCGATCCATCATATCGACCATAATATTGTCCTTCATGGTCAGATCTGACGACTTTAATTTTCTTATCTAGTTGAAGTTCAACTTTGATTTTGAAAATTTTGAACATGTTCAAAGATTACGACTTCTCATGAATAAGATACAGATATCTAAATCAGGAATAGCCATCCATAAAGATAATAAAATATGTGTGTCTATTCCAACATGCCTTAGGGAATGGTCCACAAATATCCTTATGTGTTAGCTCCAAAACGTCACTATAACAGCTAGCCCCTTTTTTCCTTTTGTTAGTTGTCTGCCCTTAATACACTCTATATAGACATCAAAGTCTGACATGTTAAAGTTTATCGAGAATTTCATATGATATTAATATTTCTACGTGTTGTTTGGATATATGCGACGGTGATCATTGGTCGACAAGAGAGGGTAAATTGCCCCTGAAAATAAAAATTCAAAACTTTTGTTTATCTTTAAACAAAGATGTTAGTTAGATCAAATAGAAATAAATAACATAAAAAAATTGAGCAAACTGTAAAGAAAGAGGCAACCAAATTTTACATGGTTTGCAACCGGGGAAGTTGCTAATCCAAGGCAGAATATGGCTCGATTCTCCTAAATAAAATCCTTTCGGGTGAAGAAACCTCTTACACGTGGAAAGCTCAGAAAAAGAAAGAAAACTACACAGAATTTGTTTGCTAATGCTTAAATTGAATGAGTGAATTGAAACTGAGCTCTAGGAGCCTATTTATAGCCCTGGACAAACTTATCCGTTTGTTGACATGGCAGTACTAGGGCGCCCGAGTGCTCCAGGCACATGACACGTGGCCTGAGAGTTATCCACAGCGCAACGATCGCAAATGACTAGCTTTGTTGATAAAATAGCCTCTCGGGCGCCTGTATGCATAGGGGCTCCCGAGTGCTCGAGCACCTAGTGCTCGGGCGCCGAGACCCTGAGTGCCCGTATGCATACGGGCGCTCGAGATTGGTTTAGGTCAGCAGCTGCTGACCAGTCTCCAACGTGATTTCTGGTCTTCTTGGGTGATTTCTAGCCAACCGGAGTTAAGCTCATCCGACTCCGGCCTTTCGCCCCTCGAGCGTCCTTCCTCCCGGTTTCTCGTCTCTCGGACGCAGTGCGTGTCCTTCTCGCTCCACCGGCGTACTCTTTCGCAAAGCTCAGCGTCTCTCGGATGCACTGAGCCCGTTGGCTCCCTTTCTGTGTCATCCTTCTCGACCGCTGCATCTTCCACTCGACTTCTTGCGCTCCTAAGTTCCTACACACTTAGACACGGGGACTAAAAACACCAAGACCTAACTTGACTCGGTTAACCACATTAAAACCAACCTGGGGTACTTACAATATATCCTAAACTCTTATGTCATAACATGGAAGAATTCTCATTGGTCAATTTATGTTTTGTAACTATACTATGCATTATTACGTTTTCAATTGTAGAAGTAAAGGTGTTTAATTTATAAAGCTTATTAACCAAGGAATCATTGTCAATCAAAAAAGAATTAAAGAAAATACTAAACATTCAATTTCTAAATGAACAAGAATAATCTAATTTGTCCAAACAAGAAATTGAAATTAAGCTCTATCTGAAAGATGATACAATAAAAGTAGTTTCTAAATCCAAATAGACATCAGTTCTTAAATAAAGTCTAAAAACACCAACAGATTCTATTACAGCCTTCTTTTCATTTCTTATATAGATGTATCTTTCATCATTAAGGGAAAGTCGCCTGTTAAGATAACATTGCATAGTGACACTTATGAGTAGTAGCACCAGTATCTATCCATCAAATGTTAGTGGATACAATAGCTAAGTTGACTTCCAAACTAACAGAGTTGTGAAATTTACTCTTCTTTAGATGCAGTTGGCATACTTGAGGCAGTCTTTCTTTATATGACCTTTATTCTTGCAAAAGAAACAAATGAATTCCTTATCCTGCTTCTTGTGCTTCGTATGGTCATTGCCTCCAAAAGCTGCAATTTGTTTTCTTTTTTCCTTTGTTATTGATACTCTTTCGCTTTTTGCTCATACTTTGAGAACCAGATGCTATATGAGCACTATCAAATATCTTAATCTCCAGTCTCCCCTCCTCTTACGTGCATTGAGCAATAGAATTATTCAATGCTCACTTTTCCTTTTAAGTAGTATACGATTCTTAAAAGGAGTAAATCGTGCAAGTAGAGACATCATGATGAAATACACTAATATACTCTCAGACATATCGAGTTTTAGTACTTTCAAACTTATCGGTATATTGGACATCTCCATAATGTACTCCTATATATTTCCTTTACCACTATACTGCATGGTTACCAACTTCGTCAAAAGTGTGGTAGTCTTAACCTTTTCATTGAGGTGAATCAGTCTGCAGTTGGTTAAGGAAACTCGTAGTATCTTCTCTCTCTGTTATTGAGCTCTTTATTTATGTCGGTATGGAAAGCTTTATAATGCTTAGACTCATGCGCATTGATTTCTCCTACAGTTGAAATTCAACCCTCTACTCTATAGTGTTAACACTGATCAGAGGTACGGGGCGATCATTCCTTAATACATAGTCTAAGTTCATGCATCCTAAGACTACAATTATGTATTCTTTCCATTCAGCAAAATTCGAACCAGTTAATGTTGGGATGTCATTAATAATGGCAATAATAAATTGCTCTAAAATTAAAGAGAAAAATTTATTTAAGCTCACGATTTAACTAAAGTCAAGAATATGTATAAGTGCAAATAATAAAATGCAAAAATATATAAATATAATAAAAATTTTAAATGCATATAAATAAGCTCTTTATGAGATATCAAATATAATATTACATTTTAATCTTTGGACTAAAATATAATTTGTTAGTGATACTCTCTGATATAACTCAAACTTTAATTAGTTAGACAATATTCCTTCCTTTGAGCCGACCCATTATGTGTAAACTTTAATTAGCCATACAATGTTCTTTCCTTTAGGGCGACCCATTGCGCATATATTATAATACTTTATTTGAGTTATATTTTGATCCATAACTTACAACAACTTTAATCAGCCACATAACATGTCTTCCTGTCGGTCAACATATTTTGTACATGGTCAGAATAAAATAAATTTTGTTCAACAATTATAAGTTACTTGAACATATATCTGGCATAAAAGTAATCTTCCTTTAAGCTAATTACTCTCAGCATAGATATACATCTAACAATACAAAATGTACTAAACCTATCTAAGGTGTCTTCCTTTGACTGACACAATAGCTTAACTTAGTAGCAATTTGTGTAGATAGACCCAAAAAAATACTAGGTACTTTAACCAAACAGATAATTACTTAATCAACCTTAATAAATCTAAATTAGACTTATTAATCGATTGATACTATGTGGTAATTAATTGGTATAATCTAATCAATTCTCTAATTGATTCAAAAATCGACTGATTATAGGCGATTTAAGATCACCGATCAATATCTTAATCGGTTAAAAAATAAATTAAAAAAACATTCTTTCATTTTTAGTGGGACCCACCTTAAGAAATTTCTTTTGTTTTATGTTATTTTTTTTATTTTCCTCCTGTGCATGATAAAAAAACTTAATCGATTAAAAAACATCTTAATCGATTTTTAAAAAAAAAATCTTAATCGACAATATAGAACAAATCGATTGATAATTGATTTTTAATTGATTGGAAACCATTCTAATCGATTCATAATTGATCCTGTCACAAAATTAAGATTGTTAATCTATTAATCGATCAATATCAATCATTTATGTGCTATTTTATGCTCGATAATCAATTACGACTAAGTTAATCGATCGAACTATCGAGATTTAATTTAAAAATAGGTTAAACACGACGGTTCTTCTACCATTCTTCATGTTTTTACATAAATATGAAAATTTTGAAAAATAAGTCTATCCTAGATTTTTTTCTTATATGATTTTTATCGATAGAAAATTATGCGTTGGTGTTAGGAGCACCAAATAATCGAACTTGATTTCGATGTTGCAAAGGTTCAAAGTTAAGGTTTATGTTGATTTAACAATATTATTCTAAGTATGCAAGAAAACCCTAGTTAAGCTAGGCACTAAGTCCTAACTGAGAGTTGGGCAACGAAAACCTGACCGATGATTAGATACTAAGACCTGGCTGAGGGCTAGGCAACGAAGTCCTAAAGGATTAGGCAGAAGACTTGGCTGATCGAGAACAATGGACAAGAGTCAAGATGGGTTAAGGATCGAACATTGCAAGTTTCGAAGTCTAGATCAGACGCTAAGCAAAAGTCCAACCGGAGGTTGGCAACAAGTAAATTCTCATGAGAGAAATAGGTGAGGATGCATTCCTCGAATAGGGAATAATAGGCGTTGGTCCAACGTAGGATTTTGATTGAAACCTAAAAGTCAAGACCGGACAAGCCGAGTTGTCTAATACATTTCATTTTATTATACATATATTTTGCTTGTATTTTTCTATATCTGTTTTACAAAAAAATAAAGCAAAAGGAGGCTGGAAACCTGGGTTCAGGCACTTGAGAGAGACTTAGATGTCGGGAACCCAGGCGCTTGTGATGCACCCAGGTGCCCAGAGTCCAAGCACCATGGATTAGCTAGACTCAACCACAACCAGCTGAGTTGGCATGCAGGGATTGGCCAAGCTACATCACCATATAGGTGCCCGGGAGTGGATGAACTTACGGATCAAGTTCGACGATCGACTACCACATCACCCAAATGGGGGCGCCTGTACAGCCATATAAGCGCCCGGGATACACTATAAAAGGCGCTTCGACCAGAGCACTTATAATCAATCATACTGTAAACTTCTCTCTTGTGTGATGTGGAAAAGATTGCTCTACAACGCCACAACATTACTCCAACGACAATGCACTTATTCTTCATTCCTTTAAAGTTGTAGGTATACTTTGATGGAGTCAAAGAAAGCGAACAAGTTGCCCAACAAGCTAATGATATGGATCACACTCAACCCACTCTAGAAGATATTGATGACTCATTATGCATTAAAGGAGGCCCAATTACAAGGGCTAAGGCTAAAAAGATGAAAGAAGCACTTAATGTACTAATTAAAGATGTGAAAGCCAAAGCTACCATTGAAGAAGGTTTGACCAAGAGCAAGTTATACGGCTTAGTCAACCTAATTCAAGTCTTAGATGAGCTTAACTAGTCACTTAAGTCTCTCGTCCATGTAAGAGGGATATGTTAGATTTGTGGGTTCAATTTAGGCTCAATTTCTAGCTTTATTTGGATTGTAATGGTACATAGCCTACATATGTCTCTACTAAATGGGCTTCCTTTTGGCCTTTTAGGGTTTTTAGGTCACCCTATAGCTATAAATTAAGGGGGTGGTGGCCACAATATATAACTTTTGGCATATTTCAATCTAAAACATGGTGAGACTCTCACTTGTTGGTTCTTCATTGAACTAGAACTTATCAAGGAATCCACTTGTGGTGTTCAAGACTTGTCAACCTCCATCCCAAGGTTGTAGCGTATATCTTCTTCTTCTTCTTCTATACTAAGGTTCGTGTTTTCCTAAGCATTGGGTCGAGGTTTTTTCTTTCATCCTCCATCTTTCGAGTTAGATTATCTTTCACTCTTTCTTCAATTTGTTGTGAGTTCTTGAGACATCTTCTCTTTGGGTTCGCATTATACTTGTCATTTCTTTTGTACTTAATCTTTCATATTTGTACTCATTCCAAATTATTAGTGGATTGGCCAAAATAAATGATCAAGGATCATGGACCTATACTCCGAATCAAGTAAAAAGAAACTGTGTTCATGGTTGTTTCTTTTCTTTCTCTTTTATTTTCCGCTACAATTTCCAACTCTATTTCTGAAAATGCAAAAGAGCATTATTCACCCCCCCCCATCCCTACTCTCACTCTCCTCGATCTTACATTATGTTATACTAGAAAAACTTGATCTAATATACAAATAACAAATAGAATAATTCGGGTTGAATTATGAGACGTACAACATATCAAATTAAAGCTCATTCAGAAATTTTTGAATTAATATATTGTGCGTCTCATGATTTAATCTGATTTAAAAGTTATGATCTCTTAAAATTTATCCAGCATATATGTTACAGCATCTATAAAATCGTAATTGCTAAAACTACAAATTATAACTTTGAGAGGACATAACTTTTAATTTAAACTAATCCATTGGAAGCACAATATATCAAATCAAAAATCTTTGAACGAATTTTGATTTAATATATTATGTGTCATGTAGTTCAATCCAAATAAAAAATTATCGTCTCTCAAAGATATAAGTTGTTGTAGTAGCTACGATTTCATAACTGCTACAAT
Organism: Boesenbergia rotunda; assembly: GCA_024364735.1. Classification (NCBI taxonomy): domain Eukaryota; kingdom Viridiplantae; phylum Streptophyta; class Magnoliopsida; order Zingiberales; family Zingiberaceae; genus Boesenbergia; species Boesenbergia rotunda. Next base: position 58,178 of record JAGFNQ010006225.1, on the reverse strand, counting down.
GTGTTGCAGGGTTCTCTTGATGAGCTCCTCAACTAATAGGAAAAATCATCTCATACCTGTTGGGGCAATCATCCCAAATATGATCGGGAAGATTATGGTTTTGATGTGTGTGTGTCAATATGATTAAGTTAGGGTGTTATGTTGATTTGATATGTGTGATTGAGTCTTGCAGGACTTGATGAGTCACACATGGAGTACGCATCCGAGGGACGAGAGCTGAAGGAAGAGGACTCCAAGGGCAAGCCGGGGAAGTAGACTTCAAGGGCATACGTGAAGGGTGTCATGGAGGCAAGCCGAGGGCTTGTGTGCGCATCCGAGGGACGACAGCCGGTGGAAGAGAACTTCAAGGGGCGAGCCAAGGGAGTGGACTTCAAGGCATACGTGAAGGGTGGTCTTCGGAGTGAGTGTGAGTGCAAATGTAAGCTGGGCAGTCGACTGGGAGCTGATCAGTCGACTGCCAGAACTCACAGAAAGATCAGTCGACTGGTTTGGGACCAGTCGACTGATCAGGTTGAAAAACAAGTCGTTAGCTAGTTGTTTGGCTGGGACCAGTCGACTGCCTTGGGGGCAGTCGACTGGCATCGGGCTGGACTGCTTAAGGAGCAGTCCTCTACTCTATTTAAAGGGAGACTTTTGAGCAGGTTAGGGTGACGTTTCTAGAGAGTAGAATCTTGCTGTTGGTGCTCAAAGTCTCAATCTCTTCCTCTCACTTTCATTTCTACTTTGTAAAGAGGAAGAGGGCAATCTTGTGAAGGTTTCTCCACCTTGAAGGAGACGTTCAGAGTGGAGCTCGTGCGTGTGGTGTGGATCCTTGGATTAGTCACCTTCAGAGGTGGATACCAAGTAAATCAGGGGGTTAGCATTGTTTCTATTGTTTTATTGATTTTGTTCTTGTGTTTAGCTAACATCTTTGTAGACAAAATCGAAAGAAAGCTATTCACCCCCCTCTAGCAAACGGTAAGATCCTAACAAGTGATATCAAAGCCAGTTCATTTCGGGAGAACTCACCGTCGACTGAAACATCGAAATGGCGTTTCAAGAGAGATATAGCACCGCACGACCACCATTCTTTGATGGCAACGACTTCGCGTATTGGAAAGGTAGAATGGAATATTATCTTATGAATGATATTGAAAATTGGTTTAGTGTTGTAGATGGTTTCGAAGTGCCAATGAATGAGAGAGGAGAGCCTCTCCCTATGAAGAATTGGTCAAAAGAAATCATGAAGAAAGCACAAGCAAATGCAAATGCTACAACAACTCTTCAATGTGGTCTCTCAAAGGAATAATTGAACAAGGTAGGATCGTTCAAGACCGCAAAGGAGCTTTGGGAAAAGCTCATTGAGCTGAATGAATGATCAAATGAATCAAGGAGGGCCAAGAAGGATCTCTTGGTGGTACAACTCCAATATCTCACTATGAAGGCGAATGAAATCGTGAGTCAATTGCATGGTAGGGTCAAAGAGATCATCAATGAACTTCACGTCATAGGTGAGAAAATGGAAAATAGGGATCTTGTGAGGTATATACTTCAATCTTTCCCTAGAACTACTTTATGGGCTTCAATGGTTGATGCCTACAAAGTTTCTAGGGATCTCTCTTTAGTTAAGCTTGATGACTTATTTTGTGAATTTAAATTACATGAACAAGCTAATTTGTCTACTAAAGAGAAGGGTGTAACTTTTGTTGTAGAGAAAGAAAGAAAGAAGAAGAAGGACAAAAAAAGATTTCATACTCATCATCCGATTCGGAAGAATCAAGCATCTCAATGGATAGCGATCAAGAGGCATATATGGTAAGAAAAATAAGGAAAGCTTTTAAAATTTTTTCTAACAAATCATATGGTAAGAAAAATTCAAGAGGTAAGGGTAAGACAAGAGAGGTCATTTACTACAATTGCCAAAAGGAAGCGCACATGAGGAATGAGTGCCCACTTTTGAAGAAGGAAGAAAAGAAGAAGAAGGATGAAAAGAAGAAATCAAAGGAAAAAGGCAAGAAGGCTACAAGTCTAAAAGCAACATGGGATGATCCCTCATCATCGGAGGAAGAAGAACACCATGTGTCTCATTTTACATTAATGGGAGTGGACAACCTAGCGTTATCCGAAGATGAAGAAGGGAGCTCGAGTGAAGGAGGTGACCAATCCTCGGATCGGACGTCTCGGTAAGTGAGGTATACAAGCTACCCCACACTACACTTGTAAAAATTATCTCAAGTACTAATGATGATTTGTTTGATGCAAAAAGGAAAATTAAGAGTTTGAAAAATAAGGTTTGCATGTTAGAGGAAAAATTAGCATCCATGATCATTAAGGATAATATGCATGATTCTTCTCCTAGCCTAAATGAGTCATCTTTAGAAAAAAAAAATAAGGAGTTAAGGGAAAAGATAGAAAGTCTCACCAAGGCCCTTGGAAAGTTTCAAATTGGCTTAAAGAATCTTGATATGATCATTAATAGCCAAAGAGTTGTATACAACAAGGCCGGAATAAGATATAGACCCAAGACCAAGAAGTTGCTTGTATTTCTCTTATGGGAAGGAAGGGTGCACCTAGGAAACAAATTGTTAAAGGCAATGTAAAGAAGGCATGAGTCCCTAAGAAATATTTGAATGATATTTGTGGATCTAGTGTATGGGTACCAAAAGCTTATGTTTTTCGTGTTGTTTAGGTAGAAGAAAAGAAGGACTCAAACATGTGGATAGTGGATAGCGGGTGCTCAAGACATATGACCGGTGATGTGAGAAAGTTTTCCACCATTAGCTACTTAAAAGAAGGAACGGTGTCTTTTGGGAATAGTGGAAAGCTCAAGATTATAGGTAGAGGCACAATTGAGGTATTATCTACAATTACAATTCATAAAGTGCTTCTAATTAAGGACATGAAATTTAACTTGCTTAGTGTTAGTCAATTATGTGATGCCGGGTATAGAGTTGAGTTTCATGCAAGAAAATGTTTGATTAGACACAATAGCTCCGAAAATGTCATGTTAGAAGGATATAGGGAAGCAAATCTTTATTATCATAATCTTCTTATGCTTCTAACATTTCTACTAAGTGTCTCATATCAAAAGAAGAAAAGGGATGACTATGACATAGAAGGCTTGGACACATCAACATGAAGAACATAGCAAGAGTGGTTAAGATGGAATTGGTGAAAGGACTACCAATGATCAAATATGAAAAGGATAAGATATGTGATGCGTGCCAAAAAGGTAAGCAATCCAAGTTATCGCATAAAGGTAAAACTCTAACTAGCACTTCTTTACCATTGGAATTATTGCATTTAGATTTATTTGATTGTCATGGTACTCCTTCATTAGTAGGAAACAAATATTGCTTAGTAATTGTAGATGATTTTTCTAGATATAATTGAGTTTATTTCATAAGACATAAGGATGACACCCTAGAGATATTCATAGGATTTATTAAAAGAGTTGAAAATGAGAAACATCTCAAAATCAACCGAATTAGAAGTGATCATGGTGGAGAGTTTAAAAATTCAAACTTCTCTCATTTTTGTCTAGAGAATGAGTACGAACATGAATTTTCATATCCAAGAACCACACAACAAAATGGTGTTGTTGAAAGAAGGAATAGGGCTTTACAAGAAGCGGCTAGGACTATGCTTAATGCTTACTCCTTACCTAGCTATTTTTGGGCGGAAGCGGTAAATACCGCTTGCTACATCCAAAACCGAGTTTTAATTCATAGATTTTTTAGAAAAAACACCTTTTGAATTGTGAAATAAGAGAATTTCTCAAGTTCACGATTTTAGAGTTTTTGGGTGTAAGGTCTATATTTTGAACACTAAGGATGATCTAAGAAAATTTGAGTCTAAGGCGGACGAAGGGATCTTAGTTGAATACTCATCTACTAGTAGAGGGTATAGAATGTATAACAAAAGGACTAGAGTGATTGAGGAGTCATCCAATGTGGATTTTGATGAGTCTACTAGCACTTACCCTGGGAAATCCTCCATGGACAAGGATATAGAAGAGAACCAAAGCATTACCCAAGAAATTCAAGACTTGCATTTAGGGGGTATTGATAAGGGGAAGGGATAAGTGCATTGGAGGATGAAAAAGGCAATGATAATCATGTAGTAAATGAGCCTCTAACCTCTAGGACTTTGAGACAATATCAAGATCATCCTATTGACCAAGTAGTTGGAGATGTTACACAAGGAGTAAGGACTAGATCCAACTTTAGATAACATGCTAGCCGAATTGTCTTAATTTCACAACTTGAGCCAAAATCAATTGATGAAACCTTAGGTGATGTAGATTGGATTCTAGCCATGCAAGAAGAGTTGAACCAATTTGAAAGGAGTGAAGTGTGGGAGTTAGTTCCTAGACCCAATGATAGTACCATTGTCACCACAAGATGAGTGTTTAGGAACAAATTGGATGATCAAGGGAAAATTGCTAGAAACAAGGCTAGGTTAGTAGCAAGGGGTTTCAATCAAGTTGAGGGCCTTAATTATGATGAAACATATGCTCCCGTAGCTAGATTGGAATACATCCGGATTTTATTAGGATATGTCGCTCACATGGGTTTTAAGCTTCATCAAATGGATATGAAATCGACATTTCTTAATGGGGTTATTAAGGAGGAAGTGTATGTAGAGCAACCACCTGAGTTTGAAAACACAAATTACCCTAATCGTGTCTATAAATTAAGGAAAGCCTTATATGGATGAAAACAAGCACCCCGGGCTTGGTATGAGAGGCTTTCATCCTTCTTAGTATCCAAGGGTTTTAGAAGGGGAACAATTGATCCAACGTTATTTCTAAAATCTAAGGATAAGGATATTTTTGTGGCCCAAGTTTATGTTGATGACATCATTTTTGGGTCAACAAATAGTGAGTTTCTTCATGTGTATGGAGAATGAGTTTGAAATGAGTCTTGTTGGGGAATTGACCTTCTTCTTAGGATTACAAGTCAAACAAACAAATGAAGGAACTCATGTTTATCAAACAAAATATGCTAAAGAAATTATAAAAAAATTTGGGTTAGAAAATGCTAAGGTAACGTCTACCCCCATTGACACAAATGTCAAGATGGATAGTGATCTTGAAGGGAAGGTAGTGGATCCAAAGCAATACAGGAGCATGATTGGTAGCTTGTTGTATCTAACCGCTAGTAGACCGGATATATTATTTGGGGCAGTCACTGGCATCGAGCTGGACTGCTTAAGGAGCAATTCTCTACTCTATTTAAAGGGAGACTTTTGAGCAGGTTAGGGTGACGGTTCTAGAGAGTAGAATCTTGTTGTTAGTGCTCAAAGTCTCAATCTCTTCCTCTCACTTTCATTTCTACTTTGTAAAGAGGAAGAGGGTAATCTTGTGAAGGTTTCTCCACCTTGAAGGAGACGTTCATAGTGGAGCTCGTGTGTGTGGTGTGGATCCTTGGATTAGTCACCTCTTAGAGGTGGATACCAAGTAAATCAGGGAATTAACATTGTTTCTATTGTTTTATTGATTTTGTTCTTGTGTTTAGCTAACATCTTTGTAGACAAAATCGAAAGAAAACTATTCACCCCCCTCTAGCAAATGGTAAGATCCTAACAATACCTTGTTGGAGCCAACTCTCCTTGAGACGCACTGCTTGAGCGTTCAACTAAAACTGGAGTACTTCTTCATCATTCTTTTGAGCTCCTTAAAATAAACAAATTAAATAAATTGCTTAAAAGATAATACAACCAATCTTCTTTCGATAAATAGAGAAAAAACCATAAAACAACCATTATTGATCTCGAATATAGACCAACATCAATGATAAAATTAAACAATATATGAAAGATGATCATTGCATAGGCATGAAACCTAGTGACAAAGAAATGAGTTTTTAAGAGCAATTAGGGACTTAGAGCATTCTTGAAAAGGTAACTACTCAAGGTATCTTGACGAGCTCCACAACTAATAGGAAAAATTATCTCATGCCTTGTTGGAGCCAACTCTCCTAGAGACGCACTGCTTAGGTATTCAATTAAGACTGGAGTGACTTCTGCAGACAGTGGCGTAGTCAGGATTTTCACTCAAAAGGGGTGAAACGATGACGACAACGAAGCGACAATGGTGGCGCTGACATAGACTTGCCCTAGGGCCAGATCCGAATCAGATGTGGCCCGGGCTCGTAACCAAGTTACCCACTTATTGGGCCTGAACTGTAATCGGCCCAGTTAGGAGATCAATTTTAATTAGAACTACCGGTTTAGTCCGATTCAATTGATTTTTTATTTTTAATGATGTTTTTTAGTAATGAAATGCATTAAAAAAATAGTATTATTTGGTTTTAAACTTGGATCTCTTAGGTAAGAGATTAATGTTTTATCCACCTAAATTATAATAGATTGACATTCGTAGATGTTAGTTAACAACTTTTATTTAATACTTAATTAATAGTTTTATTTTATATATAACATACTATATAAAATAAAGAATTTGAGAGTAAATAATAATAATATATAAATTATTAGTTAATTAAAAGAGTTGTTTAGTTAATTTATAATTTATAATTATTTTTTAAAATAATGATAATCTAACCATGATGAACCGTGAACCAATAGTTTAAAATCGTGAATCGTAACCATCTTGGACGATTAAGGTCAAGAGTTTATCCTCTAGAACTGACGATTCCGAATTATTGAACCATGTGTTCCGAAACGGGGTGAGGTCTACACTGGTAGCAAACAACGACATTGGCAAAGCAAAAGAAATCAAACAAGAAAACTTTACCTCAATCAAAAGGTAGTTTTTTGGAGTGTCAACGAAGCGATGGAGTTGGCCAAGCAATGATGACAAATGACGGTGACACTGACAACATTGATGTGCAGTGATAGCAACGTGGGTGACAATGACAGTGACATGCGGTGAAAGATTTTGAGGGCAAAATTAGAATTAGGGAAAGAATAAAAAAGGGATCAGAGAAAGAAGAAAACTGAAAAGATGAAAAAAAAAAGTTCTAGATTAGAGGAGAAAGAAAAAAAAATGGACAAAGGAGAAAAAAAAATTTAAAAAAATGGACAAAGGAGAAAAAAATTCTAACTCGAAAAATAGAAAAAAATTCTGACAAGAAGATTTTTAATTGGTTTTTAAAAAAAGTCTAGAAAATTTTAAAATTTATAACTATATCATCTTTTAATTTTTTTTCTTCCGCCATATTAATATTTTCCATGAATTTCAAGAGGCTGGTCGCACCCCCTCGCCCCTCTATAGCTACACCCCTGTTTTTGAAAAGAACTAGTATTAACTAGAGTTTCTTCCATCATTGTCCGCCTTAACATTACATCAAACAACTATTGATCAAAAAATAATAGAACTATCGTAAAACATACAAAGTTCACTTTTTTAATCTCAAAATAAAAAAAAAATGTTTGCCATCGAGATGCACTGACAATCCTGCAATAGGAGTCGCTCTTCGACAAAGAATCTAATACTGGGTAAGTTAAGGGTGTAGGCGAATAATTGGGGGATCATGAAGAGGGCTAAGCAATCGGTGAGGACCGCGATGTCATCATGCTTCTAGAAAAGCTAGAGGAGAGAAGTAGTTCCCCCACGGGCATAGCTGAGACGGTAAGGGGTTGGTAGTTTGTCACTAAAGGTCTTGGATTTGAACCACGGGGCTGATAGGGCATAAATCCCTGCACCCTGTGTAAAAAATCTCTCCCCCCTCAACCTCTTGCCTTCTTGGCCACTGTGATTTACCTCCTTTGTGTTGGTCCTAGGACGGGCTGGCGGCGGCGTTGGGGGGAATGTTTCACCTTTTTGCCACTAGAGAAGAGAAGTAGTGAGGACCGCGATGTCGGTGCACTTGTTCTTAATGTGTATTAAGAAGGATAATCTTATGGGAATGATTGTGTGATAACTTTGAGGAGTGAGGAAGTTGTTTCAAGTCTAAACACTCCAAGGGCTGATTTTTCTGAAAAAATTCCAGCAACTTATTTTCCATCTCAAATCAGTCCCGAAATTGATTCTACATCAGTTGGTTGTGACTCTAGTTCAAGCCTAAGTCCTTCTTCAATTGATCTTGCAATTTTGGTGGAAGAAGAAGAAGAAATCAGCAAAATCAGGGCACCTACAGCAGCTATTCCTCCTGAAATTCCTGTTCAAGATCCATTTCCAAAATTTTCAGCTCAAGTGGAGGAACCAAGAGTCCCTTTACCCTTCCCACAACACCTTAGAGATGATCCTTCTATCATTAGCATGGGTATTTTAGATGAGGTTGTTGAGGCAGAGTTATTTGCTAATAAAGTTTCACTTGATATTCACAGAGGGTATTCTAGTTCAGATGAGGCAGAGGAGGTATTAGCTACAGAGGCAGCTGAGTTAGAGGTTATATCTGATTCATTGTCAGTTGCAGATGATTCTAGAGGTGTAGGGGATTGCACTGAGCCCCAAGGATCACCTATATTGATTGAGATGTCAGAAGATTCAGAGGATAGGTGTGAGAGTGTAGGGGATTGCACCGAGCCTCAGGGACCACCCATACCTATTGAGTAGTCACAGTTAGAGTTGAAATCATTGCCAGAACATTCAGAGTATGCTTATTTGCTAGAAAGTGTAGGGACTTTCATGGTGAAAGCAAGAACCCAAGAATCACCTCTTTTAGTTGAATATCCACCAGAACCTGAGCCTGAGGTGGAATCTTTACCTGACCAGGAGGAGGCCATAGTTACATCTACTCTGGTAGAACTTTCAGGTATTTCTCAGCAAGACAAGGTGAGTATTTCTCCTAATTGTTTAGAAAAATTTATTGAGGTACCTAAGATTGATTTTGTTGGCTGTAATGCATTTCTTGATACATCCTATGTAGAGACTGATTGTGAAAAATTCATAGAGGTACTTAAGATTGATTTTATTGGCTGTGAAGTATTTCTTGATACATCCTATGTAGAGACTGATTGCGAAAAATTCATAGAGGTACTCAAGGTTGATTTTGTTGGCTGTGATGCATTTCTTGATACATCCTATGTAGAGGCTGATTGTGAAAAATTCATAGAGGTACATAAGGTTGATTTTATTGGTTGTGATGCATTTCTTGATACATTCTATGTAGAGATTGTTTGTATTTCATTTCTTCCTTACCCTGCAAGCGTGCAGGAGGTATTTTCTTTTCATGGTTTTGCACGGTGCCGTAGACTTCTAGAGTGGGTGCTCCAACTTAATAGCATTCAACCTCCCGGAAGGACTTCCAAAGAGCATATAGTGGGAGGAGTCGAATTTACTTTGACTTGTAGCAAATCACCCCAAGAATGGATTTTGAACCTTAATCGTCTCCGACCACCGGAACATACTTATGCGAAATTGATAAGGGAGAAAGCTGTGCACTATGAGATTGATTACGTGAGGATAGTTCTCCCGAGATGGATGCTCCGTGCTCTCTACCCAACTTGAAGGGGAGTTGTTCTTTCTTACACTCTCATTTCATTGTATATATCATTTTTATTTTTTCTAGCCATAATTTTTCTTTTACAATGAGTTCTTGCTAATAAATGCTTAGGTAGTGTAGAGTGAATAAAGAGTCATTGTAGATACCATTTTATCCCTTTTGACATTTTGTTTCATGCATGAGTTGAAATAAATGTATCAATCTAGATTTTCTCTATATCATTTTAGAGTCATTTGAAAGCAAATTATATTTGGTTGTTAAAACTTAGGATTTGAGCCAATGGATGAAAATTCTTGGATGTTTGAGTACTACTTAGTTATGGACTCTAGATTGATGACTTGAGATGAATTCTTTTTACCTAGTGAGGAATTGGCCAAATTTTTGTGATACACACGTGATTGTACTCTAGAATTTGCTTAGGTTCTTTCAAAACTATATTTCTATGATTGGTCCATATTTATAGAGGTGAATCACTTTGTTTCCCTTTTCATATCAATTTTTGCAACATTGCTTGTTGATCTTCATTCTATTTTCTTTTCCCTATATTTCTATTTATACCCATATTCTCCATGGACTTGGTTGCTTGGGAGTGTTTCTTGATGCTACTTTGCCCGAGACGGACAAAAGTTTAAGTGTGGGGGAGGTGGTGAGTGTTTTGAAATTGTTGGTAAGAAATGACGTATATTGAAGCTTGTTTTTAGATGCCAATGTTGATTGCAATCTCTAGTATTGAAGCTGCACATATGAAGAGAAATCTGTTAGGAAGAAGAATTAATGAAGTGTTAAGTGGAAAAGAGATTGGAATAGAGATCAATTGATGAAATGGGAGTGGTGTATCAAGAGTGAGTTGCAACCACATCCATCAGCTCAGTTGTTAAAAAAAGAAAAGAAATGTGAGTTGTGATCTTAAGAGCAAAAGAGAAAAAAAAAAGTTAGAGAATGCAATCATCCTTAAAAGTTTAAGTTATGTATAGAAAACAAGTTGAAAAGTTTAATTGAAGCAAGTATCAAGTAGTGAACAAAGGATGATAACATTCATTTGAATCAAGTTGTAAAGTTCTGAAATTGTTGAACATTTCAGATTCCATGAGTTGGAGCTAGTCATTGAAAGGAATCGAAGAAGAAAAAAAAAAGAAACAAAACTTAGCTGCAAACAAAAACAGAAACAAAAAGAGTAGCTGAAAAACAAAAGAAAAAAAAGAAGAAAAAAAACATGAAGTGGAAGTCAAGTGATGGGTTAGATTCTGAATTTGAAGATGTGAACGAGGAGCTAGTTGGATTTAAGATGTAGAATTGATTAAAGAGAAGTGATCTCGGCAGAAACAGTTCAGGATTTGCTCAGTTTTCAGTTATGTTCGATCCCTGATCGGTCTCCAGACCGATCAGGGAGGTGTCTGATCGGTCACACAGACCGATCAGAAGGAGCTCAGTCCGATCAACAGTCTGCCAGAACGATCAGGGAAAGCCTGATCGGTCCCTTGACCGATCAGCAGAGATTGGCACAGAAACACATTGAATTTAGTAATGTTTCTTGCCCAAATTAGATCACTGACTATTCCCTGCTCATTTCAGTTTTGATTTCAACAGAGAAAAGGGGCAAAGTTCATTAGGTTACATTCCTTAGTGTCCAAGTCTTCCACTTTCTTAACTTTTTCATTTTCTAAACTTCTATTTCATTCGTATCATTACATGTCTCCTAAATTTGTTTGGATAAGCTTTTGTAGGTGTGGATCCAAATCAAGAATGATGGTGGAGAGTAGAGCATAAGCAATCTTATGGTAGTGCAAGAATCATGATTGTGTTTGAGTGAGCTCCACTTTCATCAAAACTTAGAACTTAGGAAGAGAGCCACTTTAAAATTTTCCTTAAGAGGTTTGTGTGTTTAGTTCATCTCAATGAGTCATGAAGGATGAAGTATACTAAGTTGTTGACTAGGGTCAAGATACTAGTCCATTGAGTTTAGATTTTTGACGATTAACAACCCTAGGTAATTTTCTTTCAATTGCTTTTAACTATGATTGAGACTAATCTAGGGAGATACATTATTAGTTTACTAGTTAGCTTGTGCGAGACGCCCAAGAGTAGGTGGTCGGCCAATCTCAGCTCCGGATTTGAGTTAACCACCCACACAAGAAAGACAACCCCGGCTAGATTGCGGTGGATGGATCGCCCGTTTCTAGCTTGGCTGTGGCCCTCATGGCAGCTCCCTCCGGTCAGTAGTGCTCAAGAGAGACAAGAAGAACCACTCTGATCGCATGAAGGGAGAATGGAGAAGATGCCCGCAGTCAGTTGGGAACGAGCATTGAAGACCAACCTTGCTCGGAGGGATATGGATCTGAGACGTGTACATATGGAAGAAGCAGAAGGAGGAGGACGATGGTGAAGTCCTCGGCGTCGGCTGCAAATGGAGAAAAAGAAGTCGGGCGGAGGGCTCGCATGCGACACAACCCGTTTGGACTAAGGAAGAAGGGATTAAGGCTTTTTTGTAGTGATGCACATTTTTGCATGTTAGTCCCTGCACTTCAGGGTATTACAGTCAACCCCTAACTTCATAAGTGTATGTGTTTAATGCCTCCCTTCTTATGTAATCGAATATTCAATCCTCTCCAACTTAACTGTGTTAACTTAAACTAAGTCCTCCTTGGCTTGGTTCACAACCAAGATAACCCTTATCTTTGGTTTGGAGCCCCGAAAATACTAAATCTTCTCCGGAAACATTTTTGAAAAATTTTCTAGACCAAGTCCGAAGTGTCGTATTTAACATTCTCCCCCACAAACAAAAATTTGGTCTCCAAATTTTGTTATATACCACAGTGAACACCCTCAAGAAGTACGTAGCTATAACTGCGGAACAGAAACTAATCATACATACCTCAGGTAAATAAGTGGGGGTAGTGAGCGCATATGACATCCTCCAACTCCCAGGTAGCCTCCTCATCTGAGTGGTGCTGCCATCCGACTTTGATCAGCCGGATTGTCTTGTTTCGTAACTGATGCTCTCGGTAACTCAGAATCCGTACGGGAACCTCCTTGTAAGTCACGTCAAACTGTAGTGGAACCGAGACATTTGACAGCGGATGTGAAGGGTCTGATACGCATCTCCTCAGCATAAATATATGAAATACGTAGTGAACGCCGGTAATAGAGGGTGGAAGAGCCAAATGATAAGCCACTATCCCAACCCTTTCCAGAATTTGGAAAAGGTTGATGTAACTCGGAGCAAGCTTACCTTGAAGATCGAACCTCTTCACCCCTTTCGTGGGTGAAACTCACAAAAATACATGGTCACCTATGGAGAACTCCAGAGGTCTCCATCTCCGGTCAGCATAACTCTTCTGCTGGTCCTATGCCTTGGGCATCCTATGTACGATAGTGCGGACTAACTCTGCCTCGTGCTGAGCTCTCTAAGGTCCTAGCAGCTGGGATTCCCCAACTTCCTCCCAAAGGGTGGGTGTCCGATATGGCCTACTATACAACGCCTCTTACAATGTCATCTAAATAGCCGCATGATTGTTGTTGTTATAGGCGAACTCGACAAGATGAAGGTGGTCCTCCCAACTGCCTCCGAAATCCATGACACAGGCTCTTAGCAAGTCTTCTAAGGTTTGGATAGTGCGCTCGGACTATTCGTCTGTCTGCGGATGAAAGACGATACTAAATCTAAGCTCTGTACCCATGGCCTTCTACAGGCTCTGCCAAAAACGTGAGGTGAAATGCGGATCCCGGTCTGATATGATACTCAACAGTATGACATGTAATCTAATAACCTCTCTACAATATAACTTTGCTAGTCTGTCCAGAGAATCGGCCCTCCGAATAGCTAAAAAGTGCACGGATTTGATCAATCGATCAACGATCACTCAAATCACGTTATGGCTTCGTCTGGTCCTAGGCAGTCCCACCACAAAATCCATGGTAATATGCTCCCACTTCTATTCGGGAATGGGGATCCTCTGAAGTAATCTAGCAGGTCTCTGGTGCTCTATCTTAACCTGCTGACATACTATACATCGGGCTACAAATCAATGATGTCTCGCTTCATTCTGTTCCACCAGTAGGAACATCTCAGGTGACGATACATGTGGGTGCTACCCGGATGAATAGAGAATCGGGAGTGATATGCCTCCTGTAGTAGCTCATCCAAAATAGGATGTGCCTCTAGTACGCACAACCTCCCGCGGAAGTACAAGGCATCCTCGTTATCTCGTGTAAAATCAGTATGCTACTCTGAGGCTGCTCGGCTACCGAGAAACTACAGATGTTGATCACTCACCTAAGCCTCTCTGATCCTCGTCCGAATGGATGACTGAGCAACATGGTGGCCAGAATATCCCTCTCAGTCTAACCCTGCTCCTCTAGACCCAACTCTGAGAAGCTCTGAACTATCTCGGTAACCAGAACTCGGTGGCAAGCCAACACTCCTCTGGATTTCCTACTTAGCATCGGCGACTACATTAACTTTCCCAGGGTGGTAGCTAATGGTAGAATCATAGTCCCTCAGGAACTCCATCCTCCTCCTTTGACGGAGGTTGAGCTCCTTCTGCTTGAATAGGTACTTGAGGATTTTATGATCGGTGAATATTGATGGACCCAAAATAATTGTCACGAATGTGAGTCTCAAATTTAGATATTTATAAAACTGAAAACCCGGCTAACAAAGTTAAAGTGTAGTAGAGGGGCCTCAGGTCATATTTTTCCAAGGACTAGTTGAATGAATGTTTAACTTGAGCTTGCAGGTTTATTTATCGTCTGATGTTCTGGGTTTTCTAGATAAAATGGGGGGTTTTGCGATAAAAGATGAAATGGCAATATGAAATACACTTGGAACGAAATAGACTGAACTTATTAAAGCATGTAATGAATCAGGAAATTGCGGAAACGAAACTTAACCTAGAGGAAAAACTAAGCACTTAAATCCAAATGATTGAATTGAAATTCAAGAACTGATTGCAGGAACTAATTGCAAGGAAAATTAATTGCAAGATAATGAAAACTAAACTGAAATGTGGCTTAAGCACTTGGCTTGAAGTGTAATAGAAATAACTAGAACAACTTGAAAAACATAAATGCTTGGGACAAAATTATCCTAAGTAAACACCAAATCAATTCATATCCAAAACTTCCCTTTGCCGTCACACAAAAGTTGAGCTATGACCCCCCTAGCTCAAAAATCAGCGAAGAAAGACCTCCTAGCTCAGTTTGCTGGATCTGTTCTTCCTGATCAATCAACCGACCGATCAGGTCCTTTCCTGATCGGTCACAGGACCGATCAGAGACACCTCTGTCCGGTCACAGCGTCCGATCAGTGACTGAAGTCTGCTTCCGGCTTCTTCCTCCTCGATTGGCTGAGTAACGATCGAGCTTGGAAACTCTCAGTAGCCTTCAGAGAACCCCTCCACAAGCTCCGATTGCATCCGCTTGATGAAGGCAACAACTATCGATCGGAATCAACAGTGGCAGAGCACAGGCGACACCCTCACCTGCACTTCCTCAGCTGCAGCGATTAGGATTGGCAAACTTAACTGAAATCTTACCTCCGCGATCTGAATTCTTGAAGACGAAGCGAATTTGATGGGCCGCGCGCGATCTAACAAAGAAAACGAGGTCAAAATTGATGAAGAAAAATGAAGAACAAAGGTAGAAGAAATTGGATCTGGCGATAGCTGCGACACGCGATGACAACCCTGTGACCTGGGGAGAATAATTGCTTATATACTTTGAAACGAACGGCTGAGATTGTTTAGGACTCATCCAACGGTCGGATCTTCTCCGATATGAACCAAACTCCCCAGATCTTGATCAATGGTTCGGATCTACCTGTCCTTAGCTCAGATCAACCAGATCGGTGGCGGATGGCTCAGATCCTCCTTTTTCTTGAATGGATGGTCTAGATCATCTTGAGCTTGATCCAACGGTCAGATTGCTTCTGATTTGGATGAAATTTTCAGATCATGATCTGTGGTCATGATTGACTCTATCTTGAACTCAGATTGATCAGAAGTTGACCGATGGCTCAGATCTAACCGTTCTCTTGAATGCACGACTCATATTAATCCAAGGCTTGATCCCTTTGATCCGGATCCAATTCTGGCTCAAGTTTGACTCAGTCTGATCTAGGTCTATGATCAATTGAAACTTACAAAATGATATTCAAATTTGAGTGCCAAAATATCTCAAATATACCAAGATTTGAATTAAAAGCAAAAATAGAGGAAATACATGAAACCTAATATAAATGCAAACTTAAGCATGAAAAATGTGGATCAAACATGGATTTTAGAGCCTAAAATAATCAACAAAATGGTAGTTATCAACTCCCCCACACTTACTCTTGGGCGTCTCGCACAAGCTACTAGTAGGCTAAGATGTATCCCCCTAGATTAGTCTCAATCATAGTTAGAAGCAATTGAAAGGAAATTACCTAGGGTTGTCAATTCTCAAAAATCTAAGCTCAATGGACTAGAAACTTGTCCTTAAATCAACAACTTAGCATACTTCATCCATCATGACTCATTGAGATGAATTTCACAAAAAACCTTGCAAGGGAAGTTCTAAAGTGGCTTTCTTCCTAAGTTCTACATTCAAATGAATGTGGAGCTCACTCAAACATAATCATGGTTCTTGTACTACCATAGGCTTGCTTATTATCTACTCTCCACCATCATTCTTGATTTGGATCCACATCTACAAAAACTTATTCAAACAAGTTTAGAAAATATATGAAATGATAAAAAATGAGATAGAAGTTAAATAAACTTTGATGCTAAAGATTCATGATAAAGAAAATAAAAAAATGGGATATGGTGACGAAATATGGAGAAGAAATATAACATGATAAGAAAATATGGAAAAAGTAGGGAAAGTGGAAGACTTGGACACTCAAAAATGTATCTAAATATACTTTGCCCTCTCTTTTTGAGTTTATCTTGCATATTTCAGAGTTGTAGTGGAGCAGGACTGAGAAAGTTCATTGATTTGGGTGGAAATAATGCTGAAATGAAGTGTGCCCAGGTTTTGTTGTGTGCCAGCCTCCACTGATCGGTCAAGGGACCGGTCAGCTCTACTTCTGAACGGACTGGAGATCGGACTGGCTTCCCTCTGATCGTACTGTATTGCCTCTGATCGGTCCAGAGACTGGACTGGTATGATTCTGATTGGTCTGGAGACCGATCAGGGGTAGATCAGTAGCCAAAAACTGCAGGATTTCTGAAACTGTCTTCTGAGATTTGACTTCTTTTAATCAATAACTCAATCTTGATGCTTGCTCCCTTCTTCCAATACAATTATCTAACTCAGAACGTGATTTCCACTTCATATTTTCCTTTTCTTTTCTTTTTATTTCTTTTGTTTCCAGCTGCTTGATAACCGCTTTAGTCACGTTACGGTTTCAAATACAATTAAAGTATGGAACTCCTCTAAACTAATGCAGCATAGAGTAACTCGAGTCGTCTCTCTCAAGGAATGTAATGATAGGTTAATAATCGTAGGATTCCAAATTATTGCTTCTGAATTTTGGATATAAAACTGAGGTTTGGAATTGAACGCTAAGACTACGAAATGAAATAGCAAAGCGAGTATGAAATCTAATCCTAATTAATGAAAGACAATACGAGTAAAGGAGATCTAATCTAATCTAAACTATACTTGCAGAAAAGAAAAGGACAACTTGAAATAAAGCATTGACGAAACTAAACATGGAGCAAAACCTACAGCATTAAAGAAATCTAATCTAACCTAACTTAATTGCATGTAAATGAAGAGCAAATCTAAATCTAGCATTCAACTGAAATCAACAAACTCAAATGCATCAATTAAAACCTAACTAATGGAAGACACATTTCATCGAACACATGGTAGGCATGAAAGAATTCAATCACAGTACGTGCAATCTAAATATGGTGAAGCAAGCATCAATACAAGCATTCATCATCAAAACACACAACATCCAACTAGATCAAATGTTCAAATCAATACATCAAATGAAGAGGGGAAACTGCTGTTTGGATCCGAAAATTGCTGTCCTAAACTTGCAATGGCATGGCTGATCAGATGAAGGATGAAGGAACTGCCTACGGCTGTGAAGAGCTAGCGGCGGCTGGTTCTGAAGAAGAGAGAAGAAATGGAAGGTTGGCGTCTAGGGTTCGCCCAGTTCCTCTTGTGTTCGGCCCTAGCCCTAGCCCCCTTTGAGCGATAGATGGGAGAAGAAAAGGAGGAGAAGTGGAAGAGATGGAGAGGATGGGGAGATGACCGGCCGGCGGTGGTGAGATGGAGGTGGCCCGCCGGCCCTCGGTGGTGGCGGATGGAGGAGTCGAAGAGTCGGGAGGAAGGAGATGAGATGGGGATCGGGCTTCCTCCGTGTGCCCTTTTGAGTAGTCGAGTCGATCCCTACTTGCGCCTCTGGTCTCACCCCTGTGCGCGTGGGTTCAACCCTCGTGCTCAGCCCAGCAGCTGGGCTCAGTCCATCTTCAGCCCATCCCTTCACTTGGGTTCACCCAGCCTCAGGTTCAGCCAAGCCATGGGTTCAGACCAGCTCTTTTTCAACCCAGTCCAATCCAGTCTAGTCTTTAATTCCCTAAAAAATCATGAAATAATACCAAAATTTAGAAGAAATTATAATGAGTTCCAAAAATAAATCCTACTCATAAAATATGGTATAAACATGGTTTAAGCATACGATAGGATAAAAAATGCTAAATAAAGGAGCAAATAAAATGACATAAAATGCTAGTTATCACTACTCTATGTTATGTTTTTTTCTTCTGCAGTTAAATGTCTCTTTTCTGTTTTTGCTTCCTTTTCTCTCAATGATTCTAGCACTTGGAAGTTCCCATTCCTTCCCATCAAAATGGCAGTAATATATCATTAACTCTTGCAATTTAGCTGCCTTTACAACCACCCAGTTTTTGTTTTTCCATCAAACTTCAGCTTCTCAGTTTTTAACTTTTTTTTTTCTTTCAACACTTCCAAATCAAATTCACACTTGATTTATACAACTCAATTCATCTTCAACAAAAGCGTTTCTGATCAAAACATATAATGAATATGGAATTATGTATCTACTTAC
Source organism: Boesenbergia rotunda (assembly GCA_024364735.1). NCBI lineage: Eukaryota > Viridiplantae > Streptophyta > Magnoliopsida > Zingiberales > Zingiberaceae > Boesenbergia > Boesenbergia rotunda. The sequence goes on along the minus strand of JAGFNQ010006225.1, from coordinate 39,725 downwards.
TCTTGCAACCAAATTTGATACAAACTCCTTCAATTGACACCATTGCTTGTATGTTACCAAATGCTTCACTTTATCCTCAAGATTTGATGGAATGCTTGCATCCTCCCCCACACTTAAACTTTTGTCCGTCTCGGGCAATATAACATTAAGAAACATTAAAGTACCCAAGTCCATGGAACAGATTATGATGAACATGAAGAATAGGGAAAGGAAATATAGAATAAGAGTGTATCAACAAGGAAGTTTTGCAAGAAATGATATGAGATTGAAAACAAAGTGATTCACCTCTATAAATGTGGTCCAATCATAGAAATATAGCTTTGAAGGAACCTAAGCAAGTTCTAGAGCACAATCACATGTGTGTATCACAAAAATTTGGCCAATTCCTCACTAAGAAAAAAAAATTCATCTCAAGTCATCACTCTAGAGTCCATAACTAAGAAGTACTCAAGCAACCAAGAATTTTCATCCAATGACTCAAATCCTAAGTTTTGACAACCAAATTTAATTTGCTTTCAAAGGACTCTAAAATGATATAAGAAAATCCAGATGGATATATTTATTCCTAGTCATGCACGAAATAAAATGCCAAAAGGGATAAAATGGTATCTACAATGACTTTTATTCATTCTACACTACTCAAGCGTTTATTAGCAAGAACTCATTTTAAAAGAAAATTTTACTTCTAGAAAATATAAAAATGAAACATGCAATGAAAGAAAATACAAGAAGGAACAAACTCCCCTTTATTTCTGGCGGTCAGAGTCGATCAAGAAATAACCTCCATTGCGGTAGTGGAGGAGTATGGGTAGTTGAGAGAGCATTTTCATGTGATCCATATCATGGTGCATTGCTCCCCCACACTTAAACTTCACAGAAAAATGTTCAGGTGGCCGAAGGCGATTAAGATACAAGATCCATTTTAGAGGTGGAGTGCTTCGAATTAAAGTAAGATCACCTCCTCCCTCTTGATGCTTCTTGGAAGTCCTTCCAGGAGGTTGGAGCCTGTTTAGATGGAGCACCTACTCCAGAAGCCTACGTGACCCTGCAGAACCATCCAATACCTCCCTCATGCATGCAGGGTAAGAAAGAATCAAAATGCAATCAGTCGCAATATAAAATGTATCCAAAAATGCATCACAACCAATAAAATCAATTTTGGGTACCTCAATGATTGTCTCACAATTAACATCCACATATGGTATATCAAGAAATGTATCGCAGCCAATAAAATCAACATCGGGTACCTCTATGAATTTTTCACAATTAATCTCTACAGAAGATGTGTCAAGAAATATATCGCAACTAATGAAGTCAATCTTGGGTACCTCTATGGATTTTTCACAATCAGGCTCTATATAAGATGTATCAAGAGATGAATCACAGTCAATAAAATCAACATCCATGAGTTTTTCACAATCAGGCTCAATACAAGATTTAACAAGAATTGTATCACAACAAACAAAAACAATTTCAGGCGCCGCTAAAAATTTTTCACAATCAGTTTCTAAATAAGATGTGTCAATAAATTCATCACAACCAATAATAGGTAACTTTTCAAAATTAATCTCTACATAAGCTGTGTCAAGAATATCATCACATTCAACAAATTCAACCCTAGGTACATCCATGAATTTTTCACAATCAATCTCTACATAAGATGTATCGATAATTGCATCAAAACCAACAAAATCATCCTCATGTACATCTATGAGTTTTTCACAATCCTTTTCTACATAAGATGTATCAAGAAGTGTATCACAACCAATGAAATGAACACTGGGTACCTCTATGGATTCTTCTAAATAATGAGGAGAAATACTTACCTGATCATGCTGAAGAATACCTGGAGGTTCTACAAGAGTAGATGTGACTATTGCTTCCTCCTGGTCAAGTACATGCTCCACTTCAGGTTTAGGTTCTGGTGAACATTCAACTGAAACAGGTGATTCTTGGGTTCTTGCTTCCACCATGCAAGTCCCTACACTTTCAGACTTATCCTCCGAATCTCCTAATGTATCAATCAATGATGGTGGTCCCTGGGGCTCAGTGCAATCCCCTACACCTGTAGAATCATCTCCAATGCATGCTTCCTCAGTAATATCTGCAACAACCATATTAGAAAAATTAGGACCAACAATAACAATATCATCACAAAATAAAACATGAGAAGGATCACAAAATAAAAGACTAGAAGGGTCCTGTAGAACTTCAGCTTCGAATTCAAGGCTATCACATGTTTTTCCATCCATCTCCTCCACTACCTCCACAACTAATTCATCCTCAGCTTTCTCTGAAATAAAATCTCCTCCCACTATATCAAATGAAACTTCCTCAACAATTAAATCTTCCTCAACAACTTCCTCTAAACTATCCATGCTAATGCTATAAGGATCCTCTCTGGGGTGCTGGGAGAAGGTAAAAGAGACTTTTGGCTCCTCCTCTTGAGCTGAAAATTCTGAAATTGAACTCTGAACAGGAATTTCAGGAAGAATGCATGTTGTAGGTGCCCTAATTTTGATGATTTCTTCTTCTTCTTCCACCAAAACTACAAAATCAATTGAAGAAGGTTTTAGGCTTGCACTAGGGTCACCTTAAACTGATATAGACTCAACTTCGGGGCTGTTTTGAGTGGGGAAATAAGATGTTGGAAATTTTTCAGAAAAATCATCCCTTGGAATGTTTAGACTTGAAACAACTTCCTTATTCTTCAAAATTAGTTCACAATCATACCCCTTAGAATTAAGAGTAGCTTGAGAAGGTGATTGGCTTGATTCTTGGGCTTGCATTTGATTCATTTGATTAACCAATTGTCCAAGGCGTCTTTCACAGTCTTTAAGAGTAGAATCATATTTTTGTTGTTGCAAGAGTTGTTGTAATATCTCCTCCAGCCTTTGTTGTTGAGCCTCAAGCTCACTAGAATCCTCAAAGTCTCCTTGATTGGCGTAGATCTCCTGTTGCACTTGAAATGTAGCATTAGGTTGCTCAAAATTATAAGTAGGCTGCGAATTCTGAAATTGAAACTGTTGGGGCTGATTAAAGGATTGATTTGGCTGTGAAAATTGCTCAAAATTGGGCTGGGAACTTGGTCGAAATGCTGAAAATTGTAGCCCTGGGAATTCTGAGTTTGATGTTGAAATTGTGGTGGTGAAGGCTGAAATTGTGGAGGTTGAAAACTCTGATTGCATGGTTGAAAACATGGCTGATTAGGGATTGTAACCTTGCTGAAAATTTTGTCATTGTGGTTGAAATTGCTGTTGTGACTGGTTGAAAGGTTGGTTTTATTGAAAATTAGCATAGGGCAGCTGACATGCTTGAGAATGCTGCTGGAAACTCTGATAAGGCTGCTGAAATTGTTGGTAATGCTGACTTGGCTGATAATCTTGCTGAAAAGTTTGAAATTGATGTTGAAATTGATAATTTGGTTGCTAGAAATTTGAATAGGGCTGGAATGGTTGAAAGTTTTGCTGAAAATTCTGACAAGGCTGCTGAAAATTTTGAAAATACTGAAACTCTGCCATGGAACTGTTTGAATAAGTAGAAAAATATTCAATAGCTTCTCAAACTCTCAAGGTCACCACCTGCAGTCCTGGCCATAAACAAACAAAAAATGGTAGCCAATGTATACAAAAAAAGATATAGCAAATAAGAATAGAATCAAAGAACATAAATATTAAACACAAGCTCAAATTAAACAAACTCAACTAGTTAGTTCCTCGGCAACGACGCCAAAAATTTAATGGACCCAAAATAATTGTCACGAATGTGAGTCTCAAATTTAGATATTTATAAAACCGAAAACCCGGCTAACAAAGTTAAAGTGTCGTAGAGGGGCCTCAGATTGTATTTTTCCAAGGACTAGTTGAATGAATGTTTAACTTGAGCTTGCAGGTTTATTTGTCGTCTGATGTTTTGAGTTTTCTAGATAAAATGGGGGGTTTTGCGATAAAAGATGAAATGACAATATGAAATAACACTTAGAACGAAATAGACTGAACTTATCTAAAGCATGTAATGAATCAGGAAATTGCGGAAACGAAACTTAACCTAGAGGAAAAACTAAGCACATAAATCCAAATGATTGAATTGTAATTCAAGAACTGATTGCAGGAACTAATTGCAAGGAAAATTAATTGCAAGATAATGAAAACTAAAATGAAACGTGGCTTAAGCACTTGGCTTAAAGTGTAATAGAAATAACTAGAACAACTTAAAAAACATAAATGCTTGGGACAAAATTATCCTAAGTAAACACCAAATCAATTCATATCCAAAACTTCCCTTTGCCGTCACACAAAGGTTGAGCTATGAACCCCCTAGCTCAAAAATCAGCGAAGAAAGACCTCCTAGCTCAGTTTGCTGGTTCTGCTCTTCCGGATCGGTCAACCGACCGATCAGGTCCTCTCCTAATCGGTTACAGGACCGATCAGAGACACCTCTGTCCGGTCACAAAGTCCGATCAGTGACTGAAGTCTGCTTCCGGCTTCTTCCTCCTCGATTGGCTGAGTAACGATCGAGCTTGGAAACTCTCGGTAGCCTTCAGAGAACCCCTCCACAAGCTCTGATTGCATCCGCTTGATGATGACAACAGCTATCGATCGGAATCAACAGTGGCAGAGCACAGGCGACACCCTCACCTGCACTTCCTCAGCTGCGGCGATTAGGATTGGCAAACTTAATTGAAATCTTACCTCCGCGATCTGAATTCTTGAAGACGAAGCGAATTTGATGGGCCGCGTGCGATGTAACAAAGAAAACGAGGTCAAAATTGATGAAGAAAAATGAAGAACAAAGGTAGAAGAAACTGGATCTGGCGATAGCTGCAACACGCGACGACGACCCTATGACCTGGGGAGAATATACTTTGAAACGAACGACTGAGATTGTTTAGGACTCATCCAACGGTCGGATCTTCTCCGATCTGAACCAAACTCCCCAGATCTTGATCAATGGTTCTGATCTACCTGTCCTTAGCTCAGATCAACCAGATCGGTGGCGGATGGCTCAATCTTCCTTTTTCTTGAATGGATGGTCTAGATCATCTTGAGCTTGATCCAACGGTCAAATTGCTTCTGATTTGGATGAAATTTTCAGATCTTGATCTGTGATCATGATTGACTCTATCTTGAACTCAGATTGATCAGAAGTTGACCGATGGCTCAGATCTAACCGTTCTCTTGAATGGACGGCTCATATTAATCCAAGGCTTGATTCCTTTGATCCGGATCCAATTCTGGCTCAAGTTTGACTCAGTTTGATCTAGGTCCATGATCAATTGAAACCTACAAAATGATATTCAAATTTTAGTGTCAAAATATCTCAAATATACTAAGATTTGAATTAAAAGCCAAAATAGAGGAAATACATGAAACCTAATATAAATGCAAACTTAAGCATGAAAATTGTGGATTAAACATGGATTTTAGAGCCTAAAATAATCAACAAAATGGTAGTTATCAAATATCTCGAAAGTAATCCCGTACAGATGGTGCCTCCAAATCTTCAGAGCAAAATGATGACGGCCAACTCTAGGTCGTGTATAGGGTAGTTCTTCTCATGATCCTTCAACCATCTGTTGGATAACTTGGCGAGTTTCCTAAGCCAACACTGGGTCATCCATGAGAGACCTCACCATGTTCACGGATTAAAAAATTAATCTGAATGGAGATATATCTCCCAAACAACCGCCTCGTCGTTTTACCAATTGATTCGAGTTACAACTTAGCCAAACTCAAAGTTTAAGCCTTGTAACTCGCCTAATCAATTGGTTGCGGAAAAGACGACGAGCAGATCGCTAGTTTTTGTGTTTATTATCAGAGTCCAAAATAATTAATTCTCAATAATAATTATCCAATAATTAAGAACATGATAATTAATTAATCACCACATGCAATGATAGAATCAAAGAGCCAAGGAAGAGGTTATACCTTCCCGTTACCTCGCGATCTTCTATCGTATGACCCTCCCCTCTTGGGCATCGTGTGGGAGACGATCTACCAAGAACCAAAATCACTAAGGCCTTCCAATCAATCGCTTCTTCATGCGCCAACCAAACCCTAGAAATAGGGTTGCCGCCGGCCCTTCTTCTTCCTCTCCTCCTTGCGTCGCCGGCCACACAAGGGCCTCCCAAGTTCACCGACCACAAGGAAGCACCGGAGAGGAAGCTAAGGAAGAAGATAAAGGAGAAAAGTGGTCTCCTTCTCCAATCCTACCCGGCCAAAAACCCTCCTATTCTTCTTGCTTGCGGCGCCGCCGACCACCAAGATGAAACCTTCTTTCTCCAACTCCGGCAGCCCTTTTCCTCCCTGTTCTTACCGAGCCACAAAAGGAGGATGAAGCTCTTCCTTGCCCTTGTGGTCACCGAGCACCCAAAGGTGAAGAAAATGGGAGAAAAGAAGGAGGAAAGGAAGAACTCTTCCTCCTTGCCGTCGTGTGCCCTAGGAGAGAGAAAAGAGAGAGAGAGGAGAGAAGAGGCTTGAGATTGGATGATCAATTAGAATCCTTGGTTTCATGACTCCATGGGGTATTTATAGGGCTACAATAGGGACCATGAGGAGGAGTTGGGTATTGGCCTGCTAATGGATCTAAACCCGATCCATTAATGAAGAACCATTCCACTAAAGGTTCTCCATTGAACTACCTCACCAACCCCCATATTTATATGGGCTCCATCTATTATGAGTACAATTTCTCCCCGTGTTTAAGATATTGAATGTCTGTTGATTAACTTAAATTACTACCAATTTTAATTAATTAACATCTAACTCCTTGACTAGTACCACTCATCCTTATCATCATATTAGACCAAGTCTACCTGCAGGATTTAACATGATGAACCTTATGAGCTCATCAAAGGGGCATCATCATCCCGACTCACCAGGACATAGATTTCGTCTATAATCAACGGCACACCATGTAAATAATATTATTTCTCAACTTATAAGGTCTATCGATTTAACAGAATAAATCTCGCCCATTGGTAAATCAAAGAAATAAATATTAAGTACATGTGCCCGTTATTATATCGGGATTCAGAGCATGTACTCCATAATAAATCGAGGTCTGATCCAATTATAAAGTCAGCATAAATTGAATCACCTCTATGTTGGTCCTACTCAATGCACACAAAGTGCACTAGTGTAATTCTATGGTTAAGATAAACCACACCAAAATACACTACAACTGTCCCGATGGTTTGTCCAACTCTATCTCGGTTGTGAGCCTCTACTTATACTCTGCAAGGGATTGATAACATGATCTTCTGTGTGTCACCACACACCATGTTATCTACAATGCAAAGTATTAGACAGTATGCACATACTAATATAAACATGCAACAGTGATGTTATGATTCTCTTTCAAAATATAGATGTTCATATAGAAAAGGCAAGACTTTTAGTATACATCCTAACAATCTCCCACTTATATTCAAAGACTTTGTTGTCCTCCCAGAGTCATACATCTGACTCCCATATCCTCTACATGTCTATCAAAAGCTTTCGTCGGAAGGGCATTAGTGAAAGGATCTGCCAGGTTGTCCTCCGATGCAATCTTGGCAACAGCTACTTCTCCTTGCTTTACGATTTCTCATATCAGGTGGTACTTGCGCTCAATGTGTTTACTCGCTTTATGGGCTCGTGGTTCCTTCGAGTTTACAACTGCACCACTGTTATCACAATAAATTGTGATAGATCTGGGCAAATTAGAAATCACATCCAAGTCCATTATGAAGTTCCTAAGTCATACAGCTTCCTTGGCTGCCTCTGAGACTGCCACATACTCAGCTTCCATGGTGGAGTCTGCCATACATTTCTGCTTTACACTCCTCCATACTATGGCTCCACCTCCTAAAGCAAACACAAACCCCGAGGTAGACTTACTTTTGTCCCTATCTGATTAGAAATCTGAATCTGTATAACCCACAGGGTGTAATTGGTCTGCCCGGTAAACCAGCATATAATCCCTAGTCCTTCTTAGGTACTTCAGTATATACTTTACCGCAGTCCAATGTTCCTATCCAGGGTTACTCAGATATCTGTTAACCATGCCCACGGCAAAGTAGATATCCGGTCTCATACACAACATAACATATATGAGGCTTCCTACAGCTGATGCATAAGGAACTATCTTCATCTCCTCTATCTCCTTTGATGTTTTATGACACATCTCCTTAGATAGAGGAACTCCATGCCTGAAAGGTAGAAACCCTTTCTTGGAGTTTTCCATACTAAAACGAGCTAGGACAGTGTCTATGTATGAAGCTTGGGATAAGCACAACATCCTTTTCTAGCGATCCCTTATAACCTTGATCCTAAGGATGTGTCCTGCTTCTCCCAAGTCCTTCATATCAAACTGTTTGGACAACCATACTCTTACGTCTGACAACACTTTGACATTGTTGCCAATAAGCAAAATGTCATCTACATATAGCACAAGAAATACCACTACGTTTCCATCACACATGACTCATCCGGACCTTGAATAAATCTATATGACTGTATTACCTCATCAAAGCGGATGTTCCAAGATCTTGAAGCTTGCTTCAATCCATAAATGGTCCGATTAAGCTTGCACACAAGATGCTCTTTACCTTCCACAATGAATCCCTCTGGTTGCTTCATATAGATGGTCTCCTCAAGACTTCCGTTAAGGAAAGTTGTCTTGACGTCCATCTGTCATACCTCATAATCCATATGAGCGACAATAAATAAGAGAATCCGGATAGACTTAAGTATGGCTACCGACGAAAAGGTCTTCTCATAATCGATACCCTCTTTCTAAGTATACCCTTTCGCAACAAGCCTAGCTTTGAAGGTCTCTGTTGGGGCAATCAGCCCAAGTGTGATCGGGAAGGTCATGGGTTTTGATGTGTGTGTCAATATGATTAAGTTAGGGTTTCATGTTGATCTAATATGTGTATATGAGTGTGCAGTTTTGCAGGATACACATTGACTTAGTTGGACATCTTCGGGGGCGGTGAAGGATGGCATGGAGGCAAGCCGAGGGCTTGTGTGCGCATCTGAGAGACCGTGGACAAAGCAGGGATGATGAGCCGAGAGAAGCGGACTTCGAGGCATATGCGAAGGGTATCATGGAGGCAAGCCGCGAGTTTGTGTGTGCATCCGAGGGATGAGAGCCAAAGTCGAAAAGGGCTTGAAGGCAACAGATCGAGGCTGCTGGAGCAGGGATGATGAGCTGAGAGAAGCGGACTTCGATGCATATGTGAAGGGTGGCATGGGAGACAAGTCGCGGTCTTGCATGCATCCGAGGGAAGGGAGCCAAAGTCGAAGAGGGCTTGAAGGCAACAGATTGAGGCTGCTGGATGAAGAGTCAGCTGAGGTGTGAGGGGTCGAGTGCTGAGGGAAATATACTCGGGAAATCCTAAGGTTTGAGTGCTGAGAGAAATGTACTCGGGAAGGGAAACCTTAGGTTTAGGGGTGGACCAGTCGACTGGTGCTAGGGCAGTCGACTGATAAAGTCCACAGAAAGGTCAGTTGACAGCCCATGGACCAGTCGACTGGGCAGTCAACTGGTGACCAGAATGCGAATTGTCAAGGCAACAACCTTTAAATTCACGAAGACCAGTCGACTGCCCCTGGGGCAGTCGACTGGTAACGATCAAATCAGAATCGAGCTCTATTTAAGAGAGCTCATGTTTGGCTATTTTTCTTTGGCGGAACAAGCTTGGTAAGAGCCTGTTAGTAGCCTACAAGTGCTTAGGTCGTGTCAAAGTGTTGCGGCAAGGTTTCTCCACCCACAAGGAGCAACAAGAGGTATCCAGAGATGTTCTGGGGAATCATCCACCGAAGGATCGGGATCGTCCACCTTACGGACAGCTGTGGAGTAGGAGTTTTCATCTCCGAACCACGTAAAGGTGATGTGTTAGCATTGTTTAGTTTTGATTTGAGATTTCCGCTTGCGCATGCTAACCATTATAGGATGAAAAACCAAAAGAAAGCTATTCCCCCCCCCCTCTAGCTAAACGGAAAGGTCCTAACAAGTGGTATCAGAGCACACTTGTAACCAAGAACAAGGTGTATAGAGTCAAGAAAGTTAGGGTTGTAGGTCAAGAAGTACCGGAGGTACACATGTGTGGCCTTGCCATGATAGATGAGTCACCTAGGGAGGTGACTAAGGCCAAGAGCTCAAGGGGGAGCTCTAGGGGTCAAGTTGGGATCCGTGGTCAATGGATCTCAAGAGGGTTCCTCCAAAAGGACTAGATGAATTAATGAGTGTGCCAAAGGATTTGGAAACAAATTTGAGACTTAATCCTAGGGATTTGGTGTTGGTGCCGGAAGCACCAAAGTCAAACCTGTATTTTGATAATGGCAAAGGGTTCAGATGTTATGGTCTTGTTGTGATCTAACAATGTTAATCAAGTGTGTAGGAAAAGTCCTAGGTACACTAGGCACTAAGTCCTGGTTCTAAGAATTGGGCACTAAGTCCTGGCCGCGGGTTGGGCAACTAAGTCTTGACATAAGGTTGGGCACTAAGACCTGGTGAGTTAAGTTGGGCACTAAGTCCTGGTCGTGGACTGGACACTGTAGACCTGGTGAGTGAAGCTGGGCACTAAGACCTGATCCGGGGGATTGGGCAAAAGTCCAACCGGAGGAGCCGGTTGGCAAACAGGTAAAATCTCCTGAGAGGAGTAGGTGAGGATGCGTTCCCCGTAGGAGGGAACATTAGGTGTTGGTTTGACCTAGGGTTCCATTTGGGAAGCCCAAAGTCAGAACTAAGACAGCTCAAGCTGTAAATCATGCTTAATTTTATATCATTTATATGTTTCTTGTGTTTTGGAACTAACCCTGGTTGCAGGAGCGAAGGGATGAAGGTTTCTGCTCCCAGGTGCCTCAATGGAGTGAGGCGCCCTACGAGGCTAGGCGCCTATATTGAGACAAGCACCCCAGACAAAGGGTCAATTCCAGCCACTGCGAAGCAAGCCTCAAGGCTGCATATGAGGCGCCTATGTTAACACAAGCGCCCCAGTTAGCTCAGGCGCCCTAGTTGAGGGGATAAGCGCTGGTCGAGTCTGCGAATTGAGTTTCGCGCAGCAAGGGCCACGTGTCAGGCGTCCCCTTCAACACAGGCGCCCCAGCTACGAGTATAAAAAGGGCACTACTAGAATTTTTGCATTCAACAACACATAATAGACAACGGTTTTTTGAAAAAGTGTTGTCTTATGTCAATTTAACAACAGTTTTAGTATTAACCGTTGTTGTTGTTCGTCTTATACGTAAAAAGACAACAGTAATAACATGAGTGTTGTCGTATGTATACTCAACGACAACAGTTATAAAATAACCGTTGTCTATAGGCTGGATTTATAACAACTGATATGAGAAACTGTTGTTTATTATGACAATATACAACAGTTTTATTAAACTGTTGTTGTTGTATTGTTGTGCTGTTCAATCAATAAACAAAATCAACGGTGGATATCAACGGTGGATATCAACGGTTTAATTATATATATTATATAAACCCTTCTATTTACTATCTTCCCTCCCTATGCCTTTTTCTTCCTCGTGCCCTAAAGTGCCGACGCCAACCCTTCCTCGCGCGACAGCCGGCCAAGCTAGCCACCTCCCCTCTAGCAAGTCCCCTTCCTCCTTGGTGGTCCGACACAGCCCCTCATCGCCGACTCCCTCTCCTCCCCCATTCCCTTCAGTCTTCTGCGGCCGATCTCTCTCTCTCTCTCCCTTGCTCTCTTTTTTCGCAGGAGTCGATCAGCCCCTATCGCGCACGGCGATGTCGGCGATCCGGCGAAGGAAGCCGCCGAGCGCACCCTCCTCTACTGAGAAGCCCAAATCACATGCCTCCTCCCTCGCGATTTCTCCTCTGCACGCAAGCGAGGTCGGCGCCGCCTTCTTCCTAAAATCTGACTCGATCAAGCGGCGCCACCCAAGCACTGGCGTCGAATTTACAAGGGGTGGTGTTGCGCATCGCAAGGACTCTGTGTGGTTTTGGGTGTTTCCTTTCCTCTTCTTCCTTCTTCGCTGTTGCTGTGCGCCGAGCAGAGGTAAGAATTGCTTTCCGTTAGAGTTGGATTTCTTATGTTCAAATCTGTTGGGATGCTTGGTTGGGTGTTTGGGTTGCTAGAATTAGAAATTTGTAACAGATCTTTAATCCGATTTTATTTCTTGATAGCTTTTCAGTTGTAGAGATGGTGTTGTGGTGGTTTCTGTGCATTTTGCCTTGGTCTGAAGTTTTGGACGGACTTGATGATTGGTTTGGATGGGTGACATGAGTGTGGTCTGTGTTTGGTTTATATCTATGTCCATGGGAGAAATTGTTGGTTAAGCTGTTGTTTATATCTATGTCCATGGGTTGCCGGAAAATTTCTTATTGGTCAACAAGGACGATGATTCATCACTCAAGCTCATTGATTTCGGGCTCTCAGTATTTTTCAAGCCAGGTTGGGAATGGATAGCTTCAAGCATTTTATATTCACTTTATTTGACTTACCACGATCCCTTTTTATGTAAAGTTCACTCCATTTGGCTTTTTCTTAACTTTCCTTTTTTGATTCAAAATGCATTTTGATTGCTGCATGAACCACTACAGATTTGGCATATTCTCTGAGTTGCATTGTTAAATTATACTTCATTGCATCATCGGAAGTCCTCAAATATTAGAGCAAGTAGCAGCCCAAACAACTAAGGATCTAATATCTTGCTGATCATATATGTTATAAAACAAACCTGAAGAAGATTAAGAATTTCAGTTATCGATATTATTAGATTAGTCCTTGATGTTTAGCCCTTTAATGGAAGTTGCCACTTTCTTCTTTCCTTTTTACAAATTTAGAACTAACAATTACATTGCTTGGCGGTGCATTGAAGAACTTTACAATTACCCTTCAAATTATGCGTGTGTGCGCGCGCACACACAAACTATAGTATTTTATGTTTTTGCCTTTCTTTTGAAGTAGTAAGGATTGAAGTTGAACATGGTTATTAGCAGTCTTCTTATTTTCTTGAGCTATATACCTTTTCTTGGCAACGCCAACTTGGCTCAAAGAAATGGAAAAAAGACAAATCCTGAACAACCAAATAATGAGTCTTGGAATTTGTAATAGGATATTAACTTTGTAATTTCCATGACGTAAAAAAATGCATGCAGAAGATTGAAATGAAATGTGTTCTTCAAAATGTAGACTGTGCTATGAGTTTGCCATAGGATGATAGTCAGGTGATATATTAGAGATCTCAATTGTCATCTCTTTATGATATTTGTTTCTAAAGTGTAACACCATGAGGAGAGAAAAGAAAAATCAGAGTAACCATTTCTATTTTAAATTAGATATAATTACATCAAATCCTACTAATCATTCTCCTTTTTCTGTCATTAGCGGGTCTCATAATGTCAATTAGTTCTCCTGATTAGAACTGTCAGTTTCACATATACAAGTCCCTTACAGTGCAAATGCAAGATACAAGGAGGGTCCAATTATGTGGCTTTACTAGAAGTTTCCTTGTCAAGCTTGCGCTTGCAAATCGGAGTAATCATTTTCCTTTTTCTGTTATTAGTGGGTTTCATAATGTTCATTAGCTCTCCTGATTAGATCTGCTAGCTGCTTTTTTCAAGACCCTTGCACTGCAAATGACAGTTGAAAGCAGGTCCCGAATTCTCTAACTCTGTTTTTGTGCATAATCAGGTCAGATATTTACAGATGTGGTTGGAAGCCCATATTATGTTGCTCCCGAAGTACTGTGCAAGCGTTATGGGCTAGAAGCTGATGTCTGGACAGCAGGAGTTATACTTTACATACTGTTAAGTGGTGTACCACCTTTTTGGGCTGGTATGATGCAACTCTTCTCATGCTTATGTGGCCTCACGATTGTAGAATCACTCAGTTAGATCCTTCTTTTTCCAGAAACTCAGCAAGGAATCTTTGAGGCTGTTATAAAAGGAGCCATTGATTTTGACTCAGATCCATGGCCTTTGACTCAGTTATCCCCTTTCACATTGAGTTAATATGATTCCTTTGTTACTTCATCGATCATTACATGTCCTCTCTCTCATGTTTTGTATCCTAATATCTAAATGTTAGTTGATTATTATGGATCAAATAGTTAATAGCTTTAGTTGCTTAATTTCTCAGAATGTAGAAGCTATTGAAAGTTTGCTTTCCTGATTTTATGCAACAGGACAAACCAGTCTTGAGGTTGTAAAGAATTGAGAGCTTTAGTAGTCCTAACAATAAGTATTTTGCAATCAATAAGACGATATTATGATTTTGATTTTTTTTAGGACAATCGGTGGTTTCTTCCAAATTGAAAAGCAATCATTAAACAATCGGTGGTTTCTTCCTTATAATTGCAAGTGTTGATACATGCATATCTTTTTTGTTTGTTTGTTTGTTAGTTTATTATTTTTGTTGTTTGTTGATACATATCTTCATGGATCATTTTTTATTGGACATATGCATTTAATAGAATAACTAATTAGAGTGTTTGTTCTTTTTTTTCCAGCTGCAGGGACTTGTTCGTGATCATGTTCGAAGACCATTAATCTGACCTTCCAAGCTATAATTTTTGTGATTTGAACTTCATTGTAAGTTTAGTTGGGTCAGAATTATATATAATTTGAACTCTTGTAATTTGGGTCAGAAGATACTTTAGTTGTTTCGTCTGTAGAAAGGTTTTTGGACAGAAGATACTTTTATGGTTTCATCTGTAGAAAGGTTGTGGTGGATCTTTATTGTAAATATGTTGATGATATTTGATATATATAGTTTTTGTTTCGAGGTTAAATTATTGTCTTTTAATTGAAAATATAATGGAAATATCTTTGTTGTCAAATTGGTATGAAACTGTTGTGGAACAGTACAAACACACAACAGGTTTTATTAAAGCTAAACTGTTGTTGTAGATAAACGACAACGGTGAATATGGCATACGACAACATTTAAACACCGTTGTTAAAACTCATTTAAACGACAACAGTGAAAACCCTAAACGACAACAGTGATAAACTGTTGTTATTGATATACGACAACGGTTATACAACTGTTGTCGAATATAATAAAAGACAACAGTGAAAAACTGTTGTCAAAATGTTGTCGAATGTGATATACGACAACAGTGGAAAACTGTTGTCGTAGACCAAACGACAACAGTGAATCAACAGTGATTCACTGTTGTCGTAGACCCCCCCTTTAACAACATGGCCTTTAACAACAGTGGTATTTGGCATACGACAACAGTGATTCACTGTTGTTAAATGTATTTTTTCTAGTAGTGGGGGTTCACCCCCTAGGCTTCAGAACAACAATCTTCCAATGCATTCTTTACGCGCTCTGCTCCGAAACGCTCCATGCTCAAGATTCAAGCGCCAACGACGACCCGCGGCTACTACTCTCCATCTTCCAGTCGTCGGTATAATTTTAGATTAAGTGTTGTAATTGATTTTAATTCTATATTTGAACTCCAACTTGTAATCATTTGCAAAGTATAGAATTGTCCATCGTAAACGGTCAAGGACCGTGGGTCTTGGAGTAGGAGCTGACTGCGACTCTGAACCAAGTAAAAACAAAAGTGTTAGCGATTGTTTTTGCTTTTCCGTTGCGCAATTACTCTTAGTATTTCCAAAATTTATCGAACGATATTCACCCCCCTCTATCGTTTCTAACCGATCCCACAAGTGGTATCAGAGCGGGTGGCTCAAACTTGGTGCAATCACCAGTTGAGTATTTTTTTTAGATTTTTTTAGAATTTTAATATTTCTTTTTCGCTCGTATTTTTCTCGTTAATCGAGGTTGGTGCAACACCACTCGACTTGTTTTCTATATTTCCCGCACTACTAATCCAAGACTTAGTCTTGGGATGAGTTTTGTTTTAATTTTTCAGTTAAATTCTATGGCCAACCAAGAGTGGAACAGTGCTCGTCCACCGCTTTTCTCCGGCGAAAATTCTAGTTTTTGGAGAAACCAAATGGAAGCCCATTTGAAGACTCATATGGATATATGGATGATAATTCAAACGGGATTTTCTTTTCCGGCAAAAAATGGATTATCAATTGCATGGGACAAATTGGATGAACCAACGCTCCACAAGATTAAAACAGACGCTAAGGCAACTGCAATTCTATAGTGTGGCCTAACCAATGAACAACTCAGACTAGTTGGACCCTTCACATGTGCTAAAGAAATTTGGCAAAGGCTGATCAACCTACATCAAGAAAACTCAGATGAAGAAGAAGATCAGGTAAGCTATGTTGCACTCTCGACTCAAGCACAAGTAGCTGAGACGGACTCAGCACCCGACTTCGAAATCGGCTTCGGATCAGAAGATGACTCTGAAGAGATAGAATCCGTACCCGACATCGAAATCAAATCAGAATCAGAAGACGAGTCTATCAAAACAAAATCGGTAACTAATTTTGAATCTTTTTCAGAATTAAAATTGAATAATCAAACTGATACTGCAATGGTCGAGGATGGTATAGTTTCTATTGCAGGAAAAACTCCAAGAGAACTGCAAAAGAGGCCTCAACCAGTACCTGAGTCCGACTCAGACTCAGAATCAGACAACGATGAAGAGGATCGTCCCAAACTGGTCCAGTGGGCTAGTGACTACTATAAAACACTGAAGAAACAAACAAGCAAAAGAAAGATAGCTAAAATCAAGGGGGAGATTCCCAACGAGGAATCACAAGGTAACATGGTAAATTCTAAATTTAAAAGTCATATTGTATGTTTTACGTGCAGGGAGATAAGACACTATAAAAGTCAGTGTCCTACGCGTAAGAGTCGGTCTTCACCATCTACAATAAACGGAGCTTCCAAGAATGCTGGACAAACAATCGGGAAAGGTAAATTTACAGTATTTGAAAATCCAGTATTTACCTCAAATAATGTGATTGATTCATATAGATTAGTTAAGTCAAATTTCAAAAAATTAAAACAAGAAAATGAAATCCTGAAACGTAAGGTCAATATGCTAGAAAATTTAATTCACAATCTTACTGATTTTGAAAATACGGAGTATTACTCCAATTCTGACTTTACTTAGATAATTGTGTTCCTGAATTGCTTGCTTGCTTGTTTAGTTTTTCCTACAATTTATTATTATGCTTAGATTTATGAATAGTTTAAGGACAAAAGATTTATTTAAAATTTGAACAACATAGTATTAGGTGGAGGTGAGATTATAGTACGTTAGGAAAACCTTTCTAATAAGGTCAAGTAGGGTAAGGCGTACCCTACTCGGTCTGTTTAGTCTGGTGGAACTAGCCGAAGCTACCGATCCAAAACCTAAAATAGTTAAACCAAAATTTTTCAAGAAGTAATTTGAAAATGAATTTTCGATAAAAGGTTTTGTCAAGGAAAGGGTTGTTGCTCCAATAAGGCTACGGCCAAAAAAGACCTCTGTGCCTCACCAAGACCTGGAAGCCAATTATCGAAAATCAGATTCAATTGACTACTTGATAAATTTGAATCTAACATAAATTTTAAATTAAGTCCTAGGCTTATCAATTTTACAAAATCAATAATCTTAACTCAACAATTTTTTTAATTAATTCAACATTTTTAAAATTAATTTTCTTTCAAAAATTTAAACATTTCTTTTAAACCTGTCTCACAAAACCCATAAGGATAACATGTTTGATAACATTAGATGCGGGTGAGACAGACTAGGTAGTGGAATTCAATTTAAGCTATCCCTATCTCTAATGGATTCAAATCAATACATACTTTATGTATAGGAACATAAAGATTTGGACCAATGGATGTTGGATAGTGGATGCTCCAGACACATGACTGGGGATAAATTGAAATTCACTAAAATAAAGTTCAAGAACCTAGGCTCAGTAGCATTTGGCAACAATGCTACACTCAAAGTAATTGGGTTAGGTAACATTAATTGAACTTAATTCTGATTTTATTATTAAGAAAGTACTCTTGGTTGAAAATTTTAAGTTCAATTTGCTTAGTATTAGCCAACTCTGTGATACTGGTTACATAGTTACTTTCATCAACTCTAACTGCCTTATTAGAAACCTCCAAGACTCAGAGATAACACTTAAGGGTACTAGGAAAAACAATGTTTACACTATTTGTTAAAACCTTAGAAAAAGATATTTTTATTACACAAATATATGTTGATGATATAATATTTGGATCTACTAATTCTAATTTTCTAAAAGAATTTGTCAAAATCATGGAAAGCGAATTTGAAATAAGTTTGGTAGGTGAGCTCAATTTTTTCTTAGGGCTACAAATTAAACAAACTAGGGATGGTAATTGTTGGTGCAGACAGCACCCAAGTCAAACCTGTGTTTTGATAAATGGCAAAGGGATCAAAAGTTAAGTCTTATTTGTTTTCTAACATACTACGTGAGTGTGCAGATTCAAGACCTAGCGAAGGACTGCTAGGCACCTGGCGAATGACTGACAGGATACAAAGCCCTAGCAAAAGGACTGCTAGGCACCTGGCGAAGGAATGCCAGGAGACAAAGACCTAGCGAAGGACTGTTAGGCACCAGGCGAAGGACAGCTTGGATCCGAAGACCTGGCGAAGGGCTACTGGGCACCAGGCGAAGGACGGCTTGGTACTAAAGACCTGGCGAAGGATTGCTGGGCAAAAAGTCCAACCGGAGGAGCCGGTTGGCGATTGGTAAACTCTCCTGAGAGGAGTAGGTGAGGACGCGTTCCCCGTCGAGGGAACAGTAGGCGTCGGTTCGACCTAGGGTTCCATTTTGGAGACCCAAAGTCAAAACCAAGACAGCTAAGGCTGTATAAACATAATACTCTATTGCTTCATATTGTTTTGGACTAACCCTGGATGCAGGACCGAAGGAACGTGTGTCTGCAGCTCAGAATGCCCAAAGGAGAGAGGCAAGTAGCTGAGCAGGGCACCCTCAGTGTTCCGGGCGCCCCAAGGCCAACACAATACAAGCGAAGCAACAAGTGCTTCGGCTGCTTACTGGTCGGGGCGCCCCCAGTGCCCAAGGCGCCCCGCGCCTAAGCCAGCGAAGCCGATTACCCTTATCCAGCCGAGAAGCCCGCGCTGAAGGAGTCAAACAGGGCGCCCCCAGTGTCAAACCTCAGCCCTATTCGAGTGGGATAGAGGTTGACCGAGTGAAGCTCGGATCACGTGACACGTGCGGGGCGCCCCCGACATCCAGGGCACCCCGAGGTGCTTAAATAGCACCCAACGCCAAGGCTTTCGAACATCCAAGTTCTCGAACGCATTCACGCTCTTCTGCTTCCGCGCTCTGCTCCGGCAACCTCCCGACTCGAGATACAAGCGCCGACGACGTCCTACTGCTCCGGAAAAAGTAATCTACACCGGACGTCGGTAAAAAGAAGAGTTTAATTTCAGTACTGCACTTTAACTGTAATTCTATTTCTGTAACTGATTTTGCGCGATTATAGTATTGCCCGCAGTAAACGGTTAGTGACCGTGGGCCTTGGAGTAGGAGTCGACCTAGGCTCCGAACCAAGTAAAAAACTTGTTGTTTGCGTGTTTTTGTTTTTAATCTTCCGCTACGCATTCTCTTTTCCAATCCGAACGTTTAACGATATTCACCCCCCCCTCTATCGTTTCTCTCGATCCAACAAGTGGTATCAGAGCGGGGAAGCTCAAATTTGGTGCAACCACCAATTTGAGAATTTTTTTTCGGATTTTTATGATTTTTTTTTATTTTTTTCTTTCGTTCGAAATTTCTCTCGTAAGTCGAGGTTGGTGCAACACCCCTCGACAAATATTTCCTTCCTTATCCCGCACTACTAATCCAAGACCAAATCTTGGGATATCTCTATCTTTTCCTTAAGTTTCAGATAAATGGCCATGCAAGAAGGATTCAACACTGCAAGACCACCTCTCTTCAGTGGGGAGGATTTCTCCTACTGGAAGAGCAGAATGGAGGTCCACCTGAAAACTCAGGTGGACATGTGGATAATCATCCAGTCTGGGCTGGAGATTCCAAAAAATGCTGAAGGAGTACCTCAGACCTACTCAGAATGGGACACCGCTCTGAAACGCAAAATTGAAGCTGATGCAAAGGTGACCCAGACCCTCCAATGTGGCTTAACAAAAGAGGAGCTGAACCAGGTCGGCCCATTCAACAGTGCCAAGGAGTTGTGGGGGAAACTGATCGAGCTGCACGAAGGAACATCCGACACTTGGATCAGCAAGAGAGATCTCCTCCTGAACAAGCTGTACACGTTCAAAATGAGCGACAACGAAACGGCAGCGCAGCTTCATGCCCGAATTCAAGAACTAATGAACGGTCTACACACTATTGGTCACAAGGTCAAAAATCGTGACCTAATAAGGTACACTTTAAATGCTTTCCCAAGAAATACCTTGTGGGCATCCATGGTAGATGCATACAAGGTTTCAAGGGACCTCTCTAAAATTAAATTAGATGAATTGTTCTCTGAATTAGACTTACACGAACAGACTAACTGCAATCTGGCCGAGAAAGGTATTGCCTTTGTTACAGGAAAAACTGGAAGGACAACAAAGAAGAAGCCTCAACCTGAACCCGAGTCTAACTCAGACTCAGACTCAGAAGACGAAGAAGGAGATCGACCTAAGCTGGTCCGACTGGCCCGAAGCTACTACAAAGAATTGAAGAACCAAACCAACAGACGGAAAACAAGCCGAATAAAGGACGAACCAGCTGAACCCGCAAAAGAAAAGAACAAGCCCAACGTGACCTGCTACGAGTGCAAGAAGAAAGGTCACTACAAGACGGAGTGTCCGAACCTAAAGGAGACCAAGAAAACAAGAAGAAAGAAAGCACTCCAAGCAACCTGGGACAAATCTTCCTCAGAAGAAGAAGAAGAGGCACCCCAGTCAAACCTACTAGCCCTGACTGCCTCTGAAGAACTTGAGACCGAGTCAGAATCAGAGCAGAACGATGGAAAACTCACATTTTCAAAAAAATGGTGAAATCACTGTAAGTGGATTTTCTAGAGTACAATTATGTGAATTGATATCCTATCTTTCTCGAGATTTGGCGAAAGCTAAACTCCGAGTCGAATCTCTCCGACAGGAAGTAAAATTCCTGAAAGAGAGAGCAGACTCTGAACCCTTAACTAAGAAGGTTCAAGAAGGAACCTCTGCTCAAGTTGAAAAACTTGACTCAGAGAACTCTTTCTTGAAAACTCAAGTTAAGGATCTTAGATCTGTCTTAGAACGATTCACTTCTAGTTCCAAGGGTCTTGACATGATTCTTGGAAAATAGAAGTCGGTTCTAAATCGATCTGGACTAGGCTATAGAACCAAATCTAGGCAAAGATCTTATTATGCTGTACCGAACCAATCCAGACCTAAAGTTCAGGCATGGGTACCTAAACTGTGCCTGAACAAACAAACTGGATCAAATCAGTATTGGATCCCCAAGGATAAGATTCATATCTTGCCAAACCATTATCGTGGCTTTAGTCCAGGGGGAGTCAAATTAAAAACCATATTTATTGTTAGATAAAATCCAACTTTCTTTGTCCTTAAATTGCATGTTTGCTTGTTTATTTAATTTCTGCAATTTGCCATGTTTAGAATTAGGAATGGTTAGTTTAAGGACTGAACTAACTTAACTGAAATTTGACAACATAGTATTGGGTGGCGGTGAGATGATAGTACGTTAGGGAAACCAATTCTAATAAGGTCAAGTATTCTTTACTTGGTCTCTTTAGACTGGTGAAACTAGCCGAAGCTACCGATCCAAGACCCAAACTAGTTAGACCAGAATTTTTCAAAAGATTAATTTTGAAAATAAAATTTCACTGAAAGGCTTTGTCAAGGAAAGGGTTGATGATCCAATAAGGCTACGGCCAAAGAAGGCCTAGTGCCTCTCCAAGACCTGGAAGTCAATCTTTGAAATTCAAATTCAAACTAGTCTCTGTCAAATTCGAATCTAACATAAACTTTCAGTTAATTATAGATTCAAACATTTTTTTTCAAATTAAAAATAAATTGATCGCTTTCAAAATTATATTAAGTCTTTCAAAATAAATCATGTTTTTCAAAAATTCATTTACCAAAACCTGTCTCACAAAACCTTTAAGGCTAACATGGTTGATAACCCTAGACTGGGTGAGACGGCAAACTTAATGAAAATTCATTTAATAACTGTATTTTTTTTGTTTAGTTTAGAACGGCACTGACTTAACGCTAGGCAAACCATGGCTAAAACAGTCAAATCAGGTCAAACCTAGTCAAGCAAGTCAAATCTGGTCAAATGCAGTCAAACAAGTCTATCATAACACAAGGAGACTTTGCTAAGGCACCCATGACCCTTCGGGCGCCTCCCACCACACACATTTCAATCTTTCAAGACAAAAAGGGGTCAAAACAGTCTTTTAGGGCGCCCAAACCCTTACGGGTGCCCCGAGGCTCATCAAGTGGCAGAAAGCTGCCACTCCACGCTGACCAGGGCGCCCGGATGCTCCCGGGCGCCCCTGTATAGCCATTCAAAGATATAAAGCTGCCAAAAGGCAGCTGCAGCCCTGCCAGGGCGCCCTCGCCCGGCGGGGCGCCCTCGCCCGGCGGGGCGCCCTCGCTAGCCAGGGCGCTCTCCAGCTACAAGGCGCCCGGAAATGCCCTATAAAAGGGCTCCATACCCCCTTCTTCTCTTCACACTCAAACCACTCCTCCCCTTCAACTCTCTACTTTCCAAGAGACCTTGCAAGCTCTCATCCTCAACCATGCCTCCCCGAGCTGCCCGGTATAATGTTTCTTGCAATTAAGTTAATTTTTTTAATTTTCTTTAATGCAATTCCTTCATACTTTCTTTAAATGCATATTTCTTCTCTTAGAAGACGCCGACCAAACCAGGCAGAACCCGGTACCCAACCTAGTCTTGATCCTAGGTTTCCGAATTTAGAATTGTGTAATAAGTTTGCTCGAACGACCTATAAGCCTATCAAAACAAGCTACTTAAATAGACAATTTTTCACCCAATCCTGTCCCTTAGCAATGAATGTCATAAACTTTTACCAACTTGACAATCTTGTATTCTGCACCCATCCAATCAATACATCCTTATGTGCAGAATTTTACAACAACATAATTAGACAGGATGGTCTCATGTTCGTCACTACTGTCCAAGGAATTCCCTTAACAATCACACCTACACTACTCAACCGATTTCTAGGACTACGATTCTCGCAGTCCGCCTTCTGTTGTTACCCTCCTAGGGAGCCTCCCTTTGATGCTCCCTACTCTCACATTACCTTAGATACGTTACACTCTTACTTCTTTAGGCAACCCCTGGCCAGACGATTTCAGTCTGTCGACCTACAGGTCCAGGACTACGCTCTATATAGAGTCATAGTCCGATGTATTCTGCCCTTATCTACTAGAGACGTCGCTACTATGCGACCATTCCACACCTTTCTCCTATATGCCTTGATTCATCAGCTAGACATCGACATAGGACTTCACATGTTTCATGCTATCCTACATGCGTCCAGTGTTACCACGCAAGGGCGGGTACGCACACCCTACTGCCACATCATCACATCCATCTTACATCACCACGGTCGGAACATCACTGAGGGAGAGATGGCCGCTTTGACTGATTACGACGAGATAGGATATAGAAACTTCTCCCTAGCTGGAATAGAGGTTTCCGGTACCAGGGTTTTGTCCTGGAGACGTCAGAGAGCCGGTCCCCAGATTGACTCAGATGAGGAGGTTGACGTCGATGTAGCTGATCTAGCAGCCGAGGCTCGTGCGCACATAGACGAGCCTCCACCACCGACACTCTACGAGAGAGTGATACGACTCGAGACCCAGGTCCAGAGCCTCCGAGAGGAAGCGGAGGCAAATCATGCTGAAGCAATGGCAGCAAATCAGGGCTACTATACCGACTACATGAGTGCGCTTAGAGCTGAGAGGGAGACCAGAGACGCACAGTATCACGAGATGATGGAGATGTTTCAATCCTGGCAGCCATCCTCTGATCATCCTGGTCCCTCCTCCTAGAGTTGATTAGTATTGTACTAGTGACTATCTGACTGCCCCTACTCAGTAGGGTTGACTTCTGTTTGACTCATGTATGACTGTGCTGGTTCTCTCTCATACCAGCTGACTTATGCAGTTGACTGTTTGCTATTTCATGATTATCTGAGTTAGGACTATGCTTAGTAGAATAGGTTAACTTTCAGTTTCTTATTGCTTTACTTGATTTGAAAATCAGTTTTTAAAAACAGTTTTAAAACTGCTTTACTTAATTTCAAAATCAGCTTTTACTTATTTTTTGAAAAAGCTTTTAAAAATAAATTTTTTTTTCAACTTAGTTTTATTCTAAAAACTACCCCCTTCAAAACTAGAGCTTTTTCGCAAATGGACTTAGCCTAGACCCTAACCCTAGAACTGCATGCACCTATAGATTTAGAAGCCAGCATCTCACAAGCACCTTAGGGTTCTTTTGATTGATAACCTAGAATGGGTTGAGATGCTTAGGTCTTTGCCTTAATTCAAGATGCTTTAAGTCAGTGCATCTGCAGTAATTGGGGCACTAAATACAACTTATACAATAATCAAGTTAAGTGTCAAGTTTAGAAAATCTAACTTGAACAGAACACTTAACTTGACTAACCCTAGCAAAAACTACTGTTTATAACAGATAGTAAGTAGCTAATTGGGTTAGACAGGACCCTAAAAGAGAAATTGAAACTGATTTGATTGAGTTCATATCTTGAATTGATTCAGTACAGCAAATTATGCAATTTAATTTTTTATTACATCTGTTTGTTAGCTATATTTCTTTATTTTTGATATATGGCAAAGAGGGAGAGATAGGAAAGGAGAGAGTTTAAATTTTCAAAAAAAAAAATTCTTTTCAAAACTAAATTTTAAATTTCAAATTCTCAATTTTTTTCAAATTTCAAAAACTCTATCCTTTATTCAAAAAGTTTTTTTATAAGTACTTTAAATTTTCAAAATCTTCAAAGTACTCAAGATTTCAAAATTTTTCTAAGTACTTTAAATTTTCAAAATCTTCAAAGTACTCAAGATTTCAAAATTTTTCTAAGTACTTTAAATTTTCAAAATCTTCAAAGTACTCAAGACTTCAAAATTTTTCTAAGTCTCTAAGTATTTAAACTTAAGTTTAAATTTTTGTTAAGTATAAATTTTTCAAAGTACACAACCAAAATTATTTTTGGAAAATTTGACTCTAAAGTTTCTGTTAAAAAGTGTAAGGAAAATCCATCTTTAGACTTAAAACTTATTTTCAAAAACCCCACGAATATTTGAAAAATCAAGGGGGAGATTCCTTCCAGGGGGAGGGAACTAAACTAGTATATCATCTGCTATGATTAACTTAACTTTTTGAATCGGGTTGCCATAAATCAAAAAGGGAGAGATTGTTGGTGCAGACAGCACCCAAGTCAAACCTGTGTTTTGAAAAATGGCAAAGGGTTCAAAAGTTAAGTCTTATTTGTTTTCTAACATACTACGTGAGTGTGCAGATTCAAGACCTAGCGAAGGACTGCTAGGCACCTGGAGAAGGACTGACAGGATACAAAGCCCTAGCAAAAGGACTGCTAGGCACCTGGCGAAGGAATGCCAGGAGACAAAGACCTAGCGAAGGACTGCTAGGCACCAGGCGAAGGACAGCTTGGATCCGAAGACCTAGCGAAGGGTTGTTGGGCACCAGGCGAAGGACAGCTTGGTACTAAAGACCTGGCGAAGGATTGCTGGGCAAAAAGTCCAACCAGAGGAGCCGGTTGGCGATAGGTAAACTCTCCTGAGAGGAGTAGGTGAGGACGCGCTCCCCGTCGAGGGAACAGTAGGCGTCGGTTCGACCTAGGGTTCCATTTTGGAGACCCAAAGTCAGAACCAAGACAGCTTTTTTTTATAGAGAAAGAAATATCTTATTTCAAGAAAAGGAAAATCCATATTAGATGGGGGGCCAAACCTGACCTTCTAATATAGAATTACAAAAAACATTGATTTACATTTAGTACCTCAGACAAAATTCAATTACAAGTATATTATCACAGACCATTTCATCTTCTATTATTTTCCATCCCCTATCATACCACCTTGATAAAGTCATTTGAAATTCTGAGCATTTTGGAACAATCCACTTTGAGTTACCAGAATAATAAGAAAAGAGGAGATCAATCGAAATAAAAGCCTTCCCAAGAATAGACTGAGCAACTAATAAAATTCAATCAGTGATAATCAGCGATTTTCAGCCCTTTTTCATGAGTCTTTTCCCATAATGGATCTCCCCGAATCGGAGTGATTACAGACTGGCACAATTTCATATCAGAACTCAGCCTCTTCAAATCAATTTCAGAAAAAGATTCAGATGAGATCAGAGGATACAATCTTCTGCATTTCATCTTCTATTATTTTCCATCCCCTATCATACCACCTTGATAAAATCATTTGAAAGTCTGAACATTTTGGAACAATCCACTTTGAGTTACCAGAATCATAAGAAAAGAAGAAATCAATCGAAATGAAAGCTTTCCCAGGAACAGACTAAGCAACTGATAAAGTTCAATCAGTGATAATCAGCGATTTTCAGCCCTTTTTCATGAGTCTTTTCCCATAATGGATCTCCTCAGAATCAGAGTGATTACATAACCATCCTTCGACCAAGCAAAGGAAGATACTACGAAAGCTGAACAACATATGTATCAGAATTTGGCACGATTTCATTACAGAACTCAGCCTCTTCAAATTTCAGATGAGATCAGAGGATACAATCTTCTGATACTAACTTCAAGTTCATATACTGTTTGCTCAGATCAACCAGATAGCAGATGAGGCAACAATTTACACAGTAAGAATGAATCAAAATCAGGTTAGATCCTTAAGAACACCTTCAGCCAATCAAATCCAATTCAAATAGCAGAAAACCATTTTAGAGTGAAACTCTAATCCTGATAATTTCGACCTCTTTTAATTAAGATTTTTGCCATAAGAACTTTCCTCAAAATTCAGAGTAATACCAGGAAGCTTCCTGCAATCGTTTCAATTTTCAGATAATAATTGCAGAGAGATCAGCCAAATTATAGATACTGCATCAATTTCAGTTGTTTCAGATTCTGCAAATCAAAAGCTATCAGGGAGAAATCTTGTACGCGCTGATAAGCTAGAAGAAATTATCCAAAATCCAGAAAGTTAGCAGGAGTCATTAATCCTACTATGAATAATACAAATAAAGATTCAGGAATGCCTAATTTTGCCAATAAAGACCAATTCCACCCGCAATAAAATTCAGGAAATCTAGGATAAATGCTAGAGGAATCCAGGATAAATGCCAGAATTAAAAAACTTGATCATGGGGAGATGAAAGAGGATGGAACGAGCCTTCCCTTTTTAATATTTTACTTATTACAGTAATTTCCGGACCATCTTAACATAAGGAAAACCCATCCTATCCATCTTACAAATACCATATAACGTCTTGTCCATGTCTTGTTTGAGAATCACTTTTTCACTTTGCAACTTAAATGCTAGATTAGCCAAGTAATCCGCAGCCGCATTTGCTTCTCTATATACATGTGAATAAACCACATGATACTTTTCCACCAACAATCTGATTTTCAGAATAATTTTCCTATATTCCCAACATATAAAGGAAGATTGAATTAGCTTCAATGCTACCAAAGAATCTGATTCCAACCAAATCGGAAGAAGATTATTGGCTATGCAAAGTTCTAAACCAATAACAATAGCATTGAGTTCGGCTTTAATATTTGAAGAAAAACCCAAATTACCATATTTTGCCATTAAGAATTGTCCATCTTGATCTCGGATAATGGCCCCAAAAGAAGCCTCCCCGGGGTTTCCTTTCGAACATCCATCCGTGTTTAATTTAAAACCTCCAAAAAACCTCCAAATTTTGGACGAAGCCAGCGCACCTTTATAATAGATGTTCTGAATTTTGTCTTAATGTCCAAACCCCAAACTTTAGCAACCGAAGTGAAACCTTTCCAGTGTCTATTCTTTATAGTACCTGCGGCTTCACCCAACCAACAATACTGAATTATCTTTCTTTAGATGTACCGAACCTCCTGTTTGACTTCTTCATGTTTGGCCTCATTCCTAGCTAGCCATAAGAACCATACAATAAGAAATGGCATTACCTCTTTAATGTGACCTCCTTTCAACCATTTAGTTCCGATCCTCCATTCCTCCAATACTGAAAACCGATTTACACAAAACAGATTAGCAAAATAAGACCAAATTTCTTTTGCTATTGGACCTTCAAAAAACAAATGATTCCAAGTCTCTACTGAGCTACAGCATTGACATTTAGAGACAAGAGCAATACCACGTTGTTGTAAAATAGTGTCTATAGGAAGTCTTCTCTTCAGAAATTTCCATGCAAAAATAGAAATACTCGGTTTAAGTAATCCACTCCATATTACATGATTTATGGGTTCCCTGTTTTGTATTTGCCGAACACTGTTCCAAGCCAATTTTAGAGAAAAGCCACCATCTAGGGAGGGTTTCCAAATAATTCGATCAGTTGCTAATTGACAAGGAATATCAGCTATAATTTCGGCAGAATTAGCCGGAAGTAATTTATTCACTTCATCCATTCTCCAATGTGTGCCATCTAAAAGTTCCTCAACCCTTAATCCAATATTAACAATCGGTGCATTCAATTTAAAAAGAGGACCTTCATCTAACCAAGTATCATACCAAAAATTGATCTTGCCATTTCCCAGAATCCAACCAATATTTTGCTCAGCCAAATTGCGAACTTTCATAAGCCTACGCCAACAAGGAGAAACATTTTTCTTTAAGCCAACAATAACCGGATGTGAAGAACCACAATAGAAATTAGAGAGATATGTAGCCCAAAGAGTATTTTGCTCTCTAAATCTGAACCATAGTTTAATTGCCATTGCAAGGCTAATATCTGTAAGCTTCCTTAATCCTAATCCTCCTTCAGTTTTATGCTTACTGATATCCTCCCATGCCACCCAATGAACTTTTTTATTAATTTCCGTAGAGCCCCAAAAAAAATTGGCAAAAATCATCTCTAACCTGTGAAGAATAGAAATGGGAGGAAGAATCACTTGTAACAAATATAAAGGCATAGAAGATAGTACACTCTGAATTAATAATAAACGTCCTCCATATGTCAACCTTGTTAGATTCCATCCCATAAGTTTTTTCCTGATCTTTTCTAATAATGGTTGAAAGTAGGATGATTTCCGATGCCCAGTGAAGAGAGGGATCCCCAAATATTTCATAGGCCATGTACCTTCCATAAAACCTGTCTCAGCCAGAATGAGACCCTTTCGATTATTCGATATCTTGCTAGATAAGTAAATCGAGCTCTTCATTGCATTTACTGATTGCCCTGAATGTTTTTCATATGTATTCAGGAAATTCTTTACCAATTTTATACAATCAATGGATCCATTCAAAAATATAATCACATCATCCGCATAGGCAAGATGAGAGATCTTCAAATTACAACCTGTAAAGAAACCCAACTTAGGATTATCATGATAGAGCTTCTCTAGTCCCCTGGATAAAATTCAGAAACAATAATAAACAAAAACGGGGAGATAGGGTCCCCTTGCCGTAGCCCTCTCTTTGATTGGAAAAAACCTGTCATCTGACCATTGATGCGAATAGAAAACCAAACTACAGAGATACATCTTTCAATCATATCTATAAAGTTTTTTGAAAAACCAAAGGCTGCCATAATTCTGAATAAAAGGCTCCACTGAACTCTATCAAAAGCTTTAGCCATGTCCAATTTCATTATAACATTGCCTCCTCTAACATGATGATTTAATTTGTATGTCAATTCTTGAGCCAATAAGATGTTATCTGAAATCAGTCTGCTCTCTACAAAACCACTCTGTGTGGGGGAAATAATCTTGTTCAAAATTTGTCTTAGCCTATTTGCCAACAATTTCGATATGATTTTGTAAGAAACATTGCATAAACTAATGGGTCTGAATTCTTGCCAAGTTTGCGCATTCTCTGACTTCGGAATTAAGATAATAGTCGTTGCAACCATACCTTTTGGTAGAATTCCTCCCTTAAAAAAATCCAACACTGCCTGAAAACATCTTCTTGAATGATGTCCCAACATGATATATAAAATGAAGCTGAAAAGCCATCCGGACCAGCCACACTTTCTTGATTCATTTCCCAAACAACCTGTTTTATCTCTTCATTAGAAGGTAAGATAGTTAGATTCATATTTTCTGCTGAGTTAATCAACTCTGGTATGCAATCAAGATCTGCCATGTTGCCATTAAAGGTTTCACCTGTCAACAATTGCTCAAAAAAATTAACACCCGAGGCCTTAATTAAATCTGGATTTTCCAAACACTTACCATCATCCCAAATTCTAAATATTCTACAAGCTGACCTTTTTGCCTTCACCATATTATGAAAAAATTTTGTATTTCTGTCACCCTCTGCCATCCATTTTACTGCAGCCCTTTGCCTCCAGAAATCCTCCTCCATCTGTAGTGTTTTAAAGAGTTGAGCTTGAGATTTATTTTTATTAATTCTATTTGTCTCTGAGGGCTCACCATCAAAAACCTTTTCGGCCTCCTTAAATTGTTCTTCTGCTTTTTGTACGTTGTCATGTATATTTCCGAAGATTTCCTTATTCCACCATTTCAGATGACTTTTCAACCTTTTTAATTTAATTTGCAGCTTATGCATTCCACAACTAGAAGTCGGCAAGTTCCAATTTAGTCTAACAGTTTGTAAGAAGCCATGATGTCTTAGCCACATTTTTTGAAACCTAAATGAAGACACCACTTGTTCGGTAACTGGAAAGGAAATAAGCAGAGGGCAATGGTCTGAAGCTGCTCTGCTGAGGTGCTCAACTCTGACTAAAATCCCATTATTTTGCCAAGAATTTGAGATCAAGATTCTATCCAACCTCTTCCATATTCTGTTATTTGTCCAGGTGAACCTGTCACCTACAAAACCTGCATCAATCAATCCTGTTATCATCATAAAATTATTGAAATCTTCTATAGCACCAACCCTTGTTATAATACCAGTGGAGATCTCCGATTCATCTGCTATTACATTAAAGTCTCCACCTACCAGCCAAAGCTCTTCATTTAAAGGCCTAATAATTTCTAGCTGCTCCCATAATTCATATCTATCCACTCTAGAGCATTTAGCATAAACAATTGTAATCAAAATTTCCAAAGGATGCATAGTATATTTCAACTTTAAATGTAAAAACTGATCATGATCCTTCAATACTGTACACACAATATTTGTATCATGGGAAAACCATATTTTACCTGAACAATTAGAGAAAACTGAAGGAAAACCAATACTTCTTTTAATAAAATCACCATCAAGAGCAATCATTGGTTCCAAGATACCCAAAAAATTTAGATGGAAATGATTCTTCAGATATATCAATCTCCTTAGCGATGGAAAATTTCCTATCCCCCTAATATTCCAAACAAGACCTGACATTATAATAAAGAGGGGTTAGAAAACCTTTGATTTTGAACCTTACTTCTGGTAACCCTTTGAGGTATATCAGGAGGAGCTTTTGATCTAGCTTTATTCAAAGGTATTTTTATAGAAGGAGGAAAAGAAATAGATCTTTGTATCTGCCGCACTTCTTCTTGATCTGAACCCTCTTCTTCTATAAAGGAATTTGCAATTTCAGCTTCCGTTGAGTCATTAAAATTAGTTTGAAAAAATTCTACATCTTGAGCAGTTGGTTCCGAAACCATCTCAGTATGCCAATCCCCATCTGTTCTGCCTGCAGCATTCCTTACCTTCGTTCTGATTTCTATACTAGATAAATTAGCATCTAGCATCTCACCTGATGGTCTTTCTCCTGGAAATGATCTTTCGGGAATAAGAGTATCAGTTGAATTTGAAACTACCGGCACAAACTGCACTATCTTCTCTGGAACAAATTCCTTAGCAGCTTTATCAGTAACACTGATATGATTTTGTTCTTCTATAGTATCTTGCATATCGGCCTTATTGTTTATCATGTCTCTTGTTCCCCTTTCCTCTTCCATATCTTCTTCCAGTTCTTGGATCTCATTCAACTCTTCTGTTTCCTCCTTTTCCAAAGAAGCCAAAGTCTTGTATTTGTTATTATTAGCTAATTGACTATTTAGTCTGTCTTTTTGAATCCAAATCTGTTTTCCATCTCTATTTTTATCTCCTTTCCATATAAAATTTGTAGTGTCACTCACCTCCTTTCTAACTTCCTTCTCAAGATTATCTTCTGGATCCTTATCATCCGAATCATTCTTCCTCCAGGGAGGAAAGGAAAAAACTCCATTAACCTGACATTCATCAATCGAATGACCCAAATGCGAACAGTAAGTGCAATACTTTGGGCATTTCTCAAATAAAACCTTTTGCAACCTCTTTTCTTCTCCAATCCGATCCAGAAATCATTCACCTTTGGCTTGAGTAGATCAATTTCCACACAAATTCTCGCCATATAAAGTCTTGAACCATCAGCCGTAGCTTCATCTATCTTTATTGGATTCCCTACAATACGAGCGGCAGAAAACAAACTTTTCTTGTTAAACATGTGAATGGGAAAGTCTGGAAGCTGGATCCATACCGGTGCTATTGAAGATTCAACAGAATAAGAAAATTTGGTGACCATTTGAAGATTCGAAGAGGAACCCCACCGATATACCATACTCCCCTTGTCCAGATTCTTGCCATATCCGTGTTGGATGTAAGATGTAGAAATATATGTCCCGATCGCAGCGCTCGAATGTTGTAAGGGCTAGAAAGCCCTAGGTTTTGGAAAGCCATCTTGATAATTGAAAAAATTGGACGTTTGCCGGAAAATTTTCCAATAAGAGAATACCGATAAGGATCTGCCATGGATGATATTTCTTCCTCAGAGTAGAAGATTCCGGGCTTGTCGTTATAGATCGAAAACTCTTTAAAATCATCTCCAATCTCATCGAAAGTTTTTTTGGAAGCTCTTGGTGAAGATGGTCTCAACGCCGCAGCGTAAGAGATTGTAGTCTCTGCCATTGCTCCTGATGGATACCGCAAACTCTCCGAGTGTAGAGCTGCTTTGGAGAGAGGAGGAAAGGCTGTAAGGTTCGGCGCCAGCTGATTGCTGACGCCGGCGGCCATCGCCGCTATGGATGGAGACCGCGCTGAAGATTTCGCCTTCAAAATCGCCCTGTAGCAAAATCGCCCTGTAGCATAATACTTTAGTCAACGACATATTACTTATAGGAAAAGATGTGCCTGTTCTATAGTCAATTAAAGGTTGGTAATCCAAAATGTTCTCTATGAAAGATATGGGAGAAGAAACCTATATCTTTGAAATTAAGATCTATAGGGATAATTCAAAGTGGTTGCTTGGTCTTTCGAAGTGTGTGTGTGTGTGTATATATATATATATATTAATATATATATATATATATATACACACAGAATTGTTATATTACGGACTCGTTTTTGCGGAACAGTGCGGACTGCCCTCGTGGCTTATCCGCGTCAATTTTTTTTATTAAACTCATTCTTCCCTACGAAGGAAAGCCATTCCCAGCAAGGAAAGGGAATAAAGCTCGTTGGCTTCACCAACTTCGTCCGTGCCAACCCCCGCAGCGATCGATTCCCAATCCTCTGCTTCCACCACATCGAGTTCTGGGCCGCTGACGCCACCAATGCCGCCAGTCGCTTCCCCTTCAACCTCGGCATGCCGCTCTCTGTAAAATCCGATCTATCGATTGGAAACCCCTTCTTCGCCTCCTACCTCCTCCGCTCCGCCTCCCTCCGCTTCCTTGTATCTGCTCCCTATGGTGGCCCCGCTGCCTGCAAATTTCGACGGCCGATCTCCTATTCCCTCCATCGACGCAGCAGTAGCACGCCAATTTTCAATCGATCATGGCATCGCGGTCCGCGCCATTGCCGTCGAAGTCGCCGATGTGGAGGAAGCCTTCCGTGTCAGTGTCGACCGCGGTGCGCACCCCGCCTTTCCCCCGGCCGACCTCGGAGAGGGCTTCACGCTCGCCGAGGTCGAGATCTACGGTGACGTTGTCCTCCGCTTCATCAGCTGCCCAAAGGTCGCACCTTCCTCCCTAAAGCTCCCAGATTTTCTCCCTGGCTTCGAAGACTGTAACGCCTGCCTTTTTCTCACACCTTACGGTGTGGCGAGAGGGCGGCGTTACGCTAACATACATAGGCATATGAACATCTTAATGCAGCGGAATAATTTTTTTTCTTTAAACTTATTACACATGCGTTTAACCATGCAACTAATACTTGAATCATGTATGTATACCTTAACTATCATTCATGAACATGGTGACATTGTAACTTAGCATATTAACCGCATACGTAGCATCATGATCTAACCATTCCATAACTTATCCATAAGCATCATAAGTAGCAAGTAACTTATCCATTAGCATCATAAGAGTAAGTTATTCTTTAGGCATAACTATCATAGGTATAACATAGAACCTAATGAGACGTTTCAAAACACAAGACATGCAATCAGTATAAATAGAAGAATCCTTTTCCATGTCACTGCCACACACACGCTCTTGCCCTTCCTGCTGCTTCCCCTTAGTACCCTCTTGCTTGATCTGCGGTATAAGAAAATAAGACTATAAGCGCATAGGCTTAGTAAGCCCTTTCCTACTCACTAAAATCCATACGTCACATAATGCATAATCATATGAACCTTTAGCAGGACATGATTCTTAACATAGAACATAAGCATAAAATATACTTATCATGGCATAATCCTTGACATGAACACAAGCATAAACATCACATAAGCGTAAAAAGGCATTTAACATGGTATGGTTCTTAACATAAACATAAGCATCTTCTTAACACAATTCATAAGCATATTCTTGACATAAATCATAAGCATATCATAAGCATATTCTTAACATAAATCATAAGCATATCATAAGCATATTCTTAACATAAATCATAAGACTTTCATAACCATATTCTTAACATAAATGCATAACATGAATGGATGCATGAGTCAAATGCATATACATAAGGATGCTTATTTGAAAATCATACTTATAAATACTTAAACATAATCATAACATCATGGGGCCCTGGCTTGTACCACATACATACATCATGTGCGCGCATCCCTAAGTAAATACGAGGTAGCTAATCTCGACCTACTAGGGTAAGGACAGCTTCATCGGTAGTCCCGAACCGTGGACAGCTTCATCGGTAGTCCAGAACCGTGGACAGCTTCATCGGTAGTCCAGAACCGTGGACAACTTCATCGGTAGTCCAGAACCGTGGACCTTACTTAGGTCCGGTACTAGCTCATTCATAAAATAAAATAATTTCACATGCTTCTTCATTCATAAAACATACATGGCATAATCATTCATTCTTAACGCTTAACATCATTATTATGCCTTGAAGGCATGAACCTTATCTTCATTCATCATTTTCATTCCATATCATCATTATGCCTCGAAGGCATGAACTTTATCTTCATTTATCATTTTCATTTATAAAACATGACATACATACATAATTATATCCTAAGATATGAGCATCATCCTAGTCCATAAAGCTTGCATGATCCTGGTACATAAGATAAACATGCATTTTATACATGGTACATTTCATCTAGCATGCATAATCATAGTATCCATCATAGAGCATGCATGGGTAAGATACATATGAACATGATACATACTACTTGGGTTCATGACATTCTACAGTACTTAGGTTCATGTCATTCATTATAGAACATGCATAGACCTTCATACATATATATCTATTATAGGCATTTAACATCTTGCATGCATTATTCTATTTAACATACCCCTACATCAATTACATATGTTCATGGTATATGGTCTAAAATATTCATGAGTAAAACATAACACATAACCTAAACATACAAAGTCATGATACATAACACATAAAGCTAGGGTTTGGGTAACATAAAGATCCTTACATCATGCTTAACCATATACTTACACCATAGTAACCTATATACAAGTATCCTTGTGACCTTAACCCAATCCAAACCCTAGGTCATGGTCTTGGCCGAAACTCTAAAGGACCATAAGTCCATGGAAAAGTTCACATAGGTCATGATTAAGATCCAACACAATACATACAATGCCATAGAAAACCATTTGAACCCTTGATTGGATTTAACCCTAAGTCCTAGCCCTATATCATGCATTGGCCGAACCCTAGAAGGGTAACAAATCCATAGGAAAATTCATATAAGTCACCATTTATACCCATTATATCCTAGAAAACATACTAACCATGCTTGAAGGGTTGAATTTTAAACCTAGCCATGGTACATGGATGGTGGCCGAAACCCTAAAGGGGTTTTAGGGTGCTACAAAATTCCCACCACTCATCATTTACTCTTCATTTATCATGAGAAAACATTAGAAAGCATACATGAGATTTTTAACATCTTCCTAGACCCATAAACCTCCTTGGCCGAAAGTTGTAGGGACCCTAAGGCATGGTTTTCTCAACATAGAGCCCAACAAAACCTTAAATCATGAAAGATAATCATCAAACTATTATACCACAGGTGAGGGAGTCTTACCTTGGTTTATCTTGATTATCACCTTGAATAGAGAAGCCAAAAGAAACCTCCTTGACCCTAGACCTCTCCTTAGCCCTTGTAGCCTTGTAGAAAGCCTTGGATATTCAAGATGGAGTCCTTTGTGAAGCTTTTCTAAGGGAACCAAACCCTTGTGGGTTTCGGCTAGAAGAAGGAAGGAGAAGGAGAGGAGAAGCTTTGGTGGAAGAAAAGGCAAATAACTTAAGTGTTAAGTTGTCTCTTCCCTTTCCCTCTCTTATATACTTCATGAAAGGGGGCAAGTGAAGGGGCATGATGCCTCTTCTCTTGATGACTCTTCACTTCCCTAAGCCTTAACCAAAATCCTCTTCATTCCCTACTAGCACTCCCTTGCTAGGTGAATTGGTTAGTATATGCATGGTGATACATTAGGTCCAAGGTTCAATCCTTGGTGCATTCACCTTATTTTTATTTTTATTTTATTTTTCGGCAATGCCCCCCCTAAGGCCTACCAATAGCCATGCTAATATTCCTAATTGAAGCCTATTTTTATTTATATTAAATTCTACCTAAGATCCACTAATAACCATGGTATTAGAAAAGCCCATGGAAGACCCATTAGTACTTAGCTTCTTATTCCATATAGAAAATTATGGCTAATCATGCTAAGGTTCCTACTAGTATCTCTATGTTCCTCGAAAATTTATCTAGACATGATCAATATTTTAAAGAAAATATTGAAAAAATTTTCCGGGTCATTACAATCCCCCATACCTCGTGAAAGTTCATCCTCGAACTTAGAATAGCTCCAGGTACTTGCGTCTCATCTCGTCCTTGCATTCCCAGGTAGCTTCCTCGAACCTTTGACTTTGCCATATGACCTTGATTAAGGGTACCTCCTTGTTCCTTAGCTCTTTGACTTCCTGATCCAAGATCTGGATAGGTCGGCTTTCAAAACTTAGGTCCTCCTGAACTTGTACTGTCTGTAGCTCGATCACCTGATCTGTATTTGGAATACATTTCTTAAGCATTGACACATGGAACACGTTATGGATGGCCGACATCTCTTGAGGCAGCTCTAGCTCATATGCCACCTTGCCGACCCTTTTCAGGATCGGGTACGGTCCCACATAACGCGGACTTAGTTTTCCTTTCTTCCCGAACCTCGTTACCCCTCTCATAGGAGTCACTTTGAGAAATACCAGATCCCCAATATCGAATTCCAGTGTCCTACGCCAGACATCTGCATAACTCTTCTGCCGGCTCTGAGCAGCTTCTATTCGTCGTCGAATGTTCTGTATAGCTCGGGTGGTGTCGTCGATGAGATCCGTCGTGAGCCCCATCTCCTTCTTTTCACCACCTTCATACCAACAGATCGGAGACCTACATCTCCTCCCGTACAAAGCTTCATAAGGTGCCATTCCGATAGTAGATTGGTAGCTATTGTTGTAAGCGAATTCCGCTAAACATAGATATCGGCACCAACTCCCTTTGAAATCCAGGGCACAAGCCCGCAACATGTCCTCCAGTACTTGGTTTACTCGTTCAGTTTGCCCGTCAGTCTGAGGGTGAAAAGCTGTATTGAAACGTAGTTTAGTACCGAGAGACTTCTGAACGCACTCCCAAAAATGTGAGGTAAATTGACCATCCCTATCGGAGATGATGGTCTTGGAAACTCCATGAAGTCTGATTATCTCTTTAGCATATAATTGAGCTAGTTGTTCAATCGAATAAGTCATCTTGATTGTTAGGAAGTGAGCTGACTTAGTCAACCTGTCCATAATTACCCATATTGCATCATATCTGTTTGTAGTCCTGGGAAGTCCTGAAATGAAATCCATAGAGATATCTTCCCATTTCCATTCCGAAATTGGAAGTGGCTGCAGAACTCCTCTGGGTCACTGGTGTTCTGCTTTCACTCGTTGGCAGGTCAGGCAAGTGCTAACATGCTAAGCCACATCTCTCTTCATACCGGACCACCAGAATTTCTCCTTCAGGTCTTGATACATCTTGGTGGATCCCGAATGCATCGAATAAGGGGTTCCGTGAGCTTCTGTTAATATTTCTCTCCACAGTTCCGGAACATTAGGGATACATAGACGATCCCTAAGGTATAGTATTCCCCCGTCAGGGATACAAAAACCATCGCCCTTTCCTTCTAGGATCTCCTACTTTATTCTCTGAAGACTCGGATTACCATTTGTAACACAACTTCATTTATTAGACCTTAATAGTTCATATACCAAAAACTATCCGAACTCAATGCACTAGATGGGCTGCCATCATGCCCATAATGAAAAATATCATGGCGGTGACTATCACTCCCTCGTTCATCTCCGCTTGGCCTGCCTCGGGATCTTCTACCGTTTCCATCAGATCCTCTTCCTCTATCTTGGGAACCTCCTCGGGCATCTCGGGATCTTCCTCGAGCATCTCGGGGTCTTCCTCGAACATCTCCGGATCTTCCTCGAGCATCTCGGGATCTTCCTCGATCATCTCGGGATCTTCCTCGAATATCTCGGGATCCTCCTCGAACATCTCGGGATCCTCCTCGAACATCTCGGGATCTTCCTCAGAGTCCCCCAGGTCCTCCAGAAACTCATGGCGAAGAAGTTGCTTACATAACTCCGTATATGAGATCCGACATTCATGCTGCCCCCAGATCTGATAAGCAACTTCTCTCGCACGCTTGGGCAATGAACGAAGCAGTGTTCCAATTCTATGGTCATCCATGATTGGAAACTCTTCCTGCTCGAGTTTTCAAAATAGTCGGTCCAATTTCCCCATATTGCCTTGGATCCCAAGGACCGGACTATACTCCACCTCTTCTATTTGCTCCATCAGCTCACGACTCCGCCCATGGCAACGACTCGTGGTGCCGATCTCATGCAACATCTGGAATTGAAAAAAGATGACACAGTCAGTACACAACTGACAAAACCAGTACAAAACTAGTTTTTCTCTTTTTTTTTTCAATTCACAAATATATACAGAGAGAAGCACACAAGATCAAATCGGTTTCCTTTACATTAATAGTCACAATTTTTTTTTATATATTCCTACCCGCATATCAAATGCTAAAGTATTTGATTTCATACGAATAAGGTAATGTATCGTTCATATTACATATCCGTCCAAGTACTTTCTATCATAAAATATCCTTCATACTTGCATATTCTAGAATCATAAAATATCATCCATACTTGCTTATTCTAGAATCATAAAAGAACATAAGGTAT
>JAGFNQ010006224.1:171305-211195 GCA_024364735.1 Boesenbergia rotunda | reverse complement strand
TGTAAAAATTATCAAGAAACGAATTCTAAATGGCTTTTTACTTAATTATATAGATAAGTTTTCGAAATTATTAAACCGTGTTTTTAAAATTTTAAATTATTAAATTCATTTTCATTTTTATCTCTATTATTATTCCCAACTGTTTCGACTGATAATATGCTCAATTCTAGAATGTACCAATCGATTTTTATAATATAGTAATTGATTGCTAGCAAATCATTATTTTTTTAAAAAATAATTATTTTGTATTTAAAAATTTATTATTCTCAATGTATTATATCAAATTAATATTTGAAGATATTTATAGAATTAAAAAAATTAGATAAACATATAAAAATTAATTTCGTATCATTTTAAAATTTCTAAATTTATCAATCAATTCGCACTAATGAAAAAAAAAAGTTGTTTTCACTCTTCCCGAGCAGTCTGCATCATCTATCCTATCTATCCTATAGCGAAAGAATAGAGATAAATCATAATACCAAATGATCTTATAAAAAATATTTAATCAAAAAAAATCATACGAAAATCAATTCTTATCAAATAAAGGAATTCTACATTCGAATATTATAATTCGATTTATACCACGAGAGTGGCTTACCACCCCTCGAGGGCTGATATTTAACTGTTGAATTTACATATCCTCTCAAATATTTAACATTTTCTCAACCTCATAAATTCAAATTTCATCATCATATTATTTTTTTCCGGTCAAAATTAAAGCGGTCGTGTTATTTATTTATTTATTGTGATTATCTTTTAGCGACTAAATTGCCCGCAGCCACGTAAGAGCCAATGGCTATGGATCTCCGACACAATCTAAGGTCCAGATTCCTCTTTTGAAAAGCCGTTTTGACTTTTGTGAGAGAATATACTCAGATTGCGTCTCCATGTCCGCAACGCCAGTTGGACACACAGCCAATCAGCTTAATTTTCTATAAAAATTGCTGATATTCTAATTAGATTATTTTGAATTTTTTTTTGGATTTGTGAATTGTCAAGAAAAAATTATCAAAGACTCTCTAATAGTAAATTTAATTTTTTTCTTAGTTCCTATATCAGAAAAAATTTATTTCAACTCTTTACATATAAAATTTATTTGTTTCAATTACCGATTTATCTAATTATCCTCGATTTTTTATATAAACAGTCCGAAATAAGATATAATTCCTCCTAAATTCAACATTATTTAAATATAATCAAGTATATTTTTTATCAAATTGAGTACGACCTAATTGATTCATCCTAAGCCAATTAATTAGTATGAACTTCTAATTAATTGATCAAATGAAAAAAAGTTATATTCAATTTATAAAAATTTACTAATTATAATTTTAATATGTTGAATTTAGAAAAAATTATACTTACTTTCGGACTTTTTGTATCTATAAAAATTAAGAATAGTATTTTATTATACAAATATAACTGATTGATTATCAATCAAATTCTAATTAATCGGAGCTCCTCAATTGATTGTCTCAATTGATTAGAGTAGCTCCAATCAATTATGTGTAGCTCTGATCGATTTTCAATCAATTGAGTTTGAAAAAGAATCGATTCTTAATAACCTGGGTTTAAAAAAAATTATATTCAATTTAATAAAAGAATATACTAGATTCTGGTTAAATAATACTAAATTTTGAAAAAATAATATCTCATTTTGGATATTTTATACTTAAAAATAATGAGAATAATTAAGTAAATCGATATGTAATAGAGAGTTAAAGTATATAAAACTTTATATGCAGGGAGTGGAAATGAATTTTTTTTTAATATGGGGATTGATAGTAAAGTTTGAGATATAAATGAGGATTTAAAATAATTTACAGAATTGTCAATTATAATTTACAAAAATACTTAAAAAAACCTCATGGCAAATAAAAATATTACAATTTCTTGGTAGGCATCTAACTGAACATCTGATCTATCACTAAAAGTTAATGTCTCTCCAGTGTTCCACATCTCCAACACTGAAGAACTATTCTATTATTTTGTCATTCACCTTTTTGTTTTGTTCACAAGTTCACAATCAGATTTTTGGAATGTGAGGAGTGAGATTGAGTATGTGTGTTGTTGTTTTCTAATTTATTTAATAGAGTTGCGCACCAATAAAAACACTTTTAATTTTTAGAAATAGTTTTCAACTTTACGACTACAATAAAAGAATAAAAATGTCATTTTCACTTTTTTTTTAAAGAATAATCGACATTGTTTGTATGATAAAGAAAAAAAAACCTTTAAAACAAAGGGTTTTTTTTTGGTAAATTTTCCTCAAAATTCTTTATATAAATTGGATATTAAGAATGGAGCAACTAACTGATTTAATTCTTCGATGGGCTCATGATTTTTTTAATATTTTTTAATCCAAATATCTAATACTTCGAATGATATTGAAAATTGTTGGAAATTATTCCTTCAATAATTCCGAATATATCTCCTCGATATTTGACTTAGTCGATTCACGACCGTCGGAACTTCCGGGAGGTTACTTTCGGAGGAAGCAAACTGATTGGTTTACGTCGAGGCTAGTGTTCGACACTATCTCCGTAAAACGATATTGCTCCGCTACTGGTGCTCACGGATAGCAGCAATTCGTTTCCAAGATACAACAACGTCGTCTCGGAATAGTAGCACTTCAAATTCTGAGACCGGCGAACATTTTCGCAGGCTTTTTGGACTCTCAATGCAGAAGATGGATGAGTGCAAATGCTTTAGATTGCAATGCTTGAATGAATGAAATGATCTAGTGGAGGGATCTACTTATATTGAGTGAAGAGGTAAGTACCCTTTGGTTCGGACAGATCTGGACCGTTCATGACGAAATGGTATAACCCTTTAAAGGTCATTTAATCTCGTCCCTTGATATGAAGAGTTATAACTCTTCAGATCCATCTTGATCTCGGCCGTCAGATTAAAACATTTAATCCGACGCCTTAGATCCATTCTCCCTCTTCACATTCAGATCTTTGATCCGACGGTCCAGATCGCACCTTCTTACGATCTGTCTAGATCTTTGATCCGACGGCCACCATTGAGCGTATCTTGAACAATTAATTTCTCATTCACCCTTAATCGGTTTTGAGCAAATAAATAGTCCAGATTTATCTACGCGAAACGTAGATTTTGATTTTGAAGTTAAACTTGACTTTCAACGATCGATGGCATCAAAATCGTATCCAACAATCTCCCACATGAATGAAAATTAATGCATGTATTGCATGTATGCATGCTGACACTTTACAAGAGTCCAATTGATAAGTCAATGCATCGGGAAAGGTAGCTTGTGGCTTTGAACCTTCCGTAGTGGAATGCTATCGAGCATACTATGTTGCGCAGTGAACGTGATGTCTTGAACTGCTCAGCTGTTGGTGTATATTAAGACAATAGCACCCACACAGAGACTTATCTTACCCACTTTTAGTTCTCATGGTTGGTTCTGTTTCGGCCATGGACACCATCTTGGATTCATGAGTGTTTCATTGAAGCGACATGTCTTCACACTCACATAGGTGACACTTCTATCAAGAGTATCCTACCATTAGGGATGGAAACAGGCCAGGCCAGGCCAGGCTTTCACCTTAACAAGCCAGGCATGTATAATAG
Organism: Boesenbergia rotunda; assembly: GCA_024364735.1. Lineage (NCBI taxonomy): Eukaryota > Viridiplantae > Streptophyta > Magnoliopsida > Zingiberales > Zingiberaceae > Boesenbergia > Boesenbergia rotunda. The sequence continues at coordinate 207,592 of JAGFNQ010006224.1, read as the reverse complement.
CAAACAGGCCTGAGCCTGGCCTGTGGCCTATTACAGGCTTTATTCTAGGCCTGAGCCTGGCCTGTTCAATAGCCTGGCCTGGCCTGTGGCCTGTTTACAAAACCTATAATTTAATTCGATTATCCAAAATACTAATTTAACAAATTAGTTAAAAATATCATAAATATATATGTTCCTTCCAAAGTAAATATATAAAATATGTATGATATAACGAAAATAGATTTGTGGTGTGTTGGCTAGTACGGTGTAGATAAGAGTTTGCTCGCAGAGGTCTAAGGATCAAAACTCTATTATGATAATTTGTATCATGTAATTTTAACAGGCTCAGGCCGGCCTGTCAGGCCTCATAGGCTTTATATTGAGCCTGGGCCTGGCCTGATAAGAAAAACAGGCTTTTAAAAGGGCCTGATTGTTATTTTATTTTTAACAGGCCCAGGCCAGGCCAGGCCAAATGCAGGCCAGGCCACAGGCCCCTGATAGGCCGCCTGGCCTATTTCCATCCCTACCTACCATACTCCACCTTAAATGTATAGAAGTCATTAAAAGCATAAGTTTATCCTCACTACATGTGGTAGGACAACACCAAATCATCCTAGGATTGGGATAGTAGAGATAATTATTTCTCTTGTGCTGTTATACAACTTCTGTAACTTCGTTGTCCCATTGAACCAAGATCTTGGGATCTCCAGTCAACAAGGTTGGGTTACCGCTACAGTCGTTTTTAGTTGTAGATTTTCAATCTCATTCCTCTTGATGAGCAGTATATATACTTGATCTCGATTTAGCCCCTTCATTAGGGGATCTGCCAAATTATCCTTAGATTTGACATAATCGATTGCAATCACTCCGTTCGAGATCAACTGCCTAATGGTATTATGTCGACGACGTATATGTCGTGATTTACCATTATACATACTACTCTGTGCCCTTCCAATTGCCGGTTGACTATCACAGTGGATAAGTATGACGGGCACATGTTTTATCCAGCTTGGAATATCTTCCAAGAAATTCCGCAACCATTCAGCTTCTTCAGCTGCTTTATCAAGTGTTATAAACTCGGATTCCATTGTTGATCGAGTTATGCATGTTTGCTTGGTGGATTTCCAAGATACTGCTCCTCCACCGATCGTAAATACATATCCACTAGTGGATTTGGAGTCTTTTGTATCGGAGATCCAATTAGCATCACAATATCCCTCCAAGACTGCGAGATACTTTCCGTAATGTAATCCGTAGTTCATAGTATATTTTAAATATCTAAGAACTCGCATCACTACTTTCCAATGGGTGTCGTTTGGATTGCTCGTAAAACGACTCAGTTTGTTGACCACATGACGGGCCCAAATATACTAATTAATTTGTCACGAAATGTATGGGCTCATCAAATTTAAATATGAATAAAAGCTGGAAACCCTTTTTACAATCAAAAGTATGAAAATGTAATATAGGGGCCACAGGTCGTATTTTTCTCGGGGCTAGTTGTCATGTTTGATTCGCGCTTGTATTTATGTGTCGTTTGTGTTTTCGGGTTTCAAATCAAAATTTAGGTTTGGGTTCAATTTGAAATGAGAATGCATTGAAATTAAAAGAACTTAACTAAAATGAGCCAAGCAAATTGATGGTAATAAACCACTCAACAAATGGAATACCCAATTCAACCAAAACAACTCAGTCGAAGTTAAAAGAGCACAAAGTAGATATTAAATGCAATCTAGATGCTAAATAGATGAATAGCGCAGTGATGGCATATTGTGGAGACAAACAAGCTGAACACAACAATAGCATAAGAAATTTCAGACTTTAGACAAACTACAATTCAGCTCTGCTACAAGATTTGCAAGCCAACAATCGCTAACAAAATTCAGAAATGGCTAAATGTCACACTAGCTGAGTTCAAGCACCATAGCACCACAAAATCAGCATATAATTGGATGCCAATCAATGCTTAAACTGCCTCTCGATACTAAGTGTAGAAGTAAACAACTTGATACACCAAAATGAGAAAATTGTTGTGCCAAATACAATTCAAATCAGTTTCAAGTGGTTACTTAGCTGTGACTAATGTAAAGCAACTGGTAATTCAGAATTACAGCCAGTAAGTATAACTTGGAAAACAAAACCTTTAGAGAAGTGGTAAGCAGAATTGAGTGAAGGAAATCAGAATTGAAGCAGAAATTCAGCAGTGCAGGGATTGAGTGTGAAGCTGCTGCAGAAATGCAACAACCGAAGCAGAAACTAATGGATCAGGTTGAACATGATGCAATGGTTCACTAACTACAGCTGTTCTGATAAGTTGAAATCAAGGATTCATACACAAGTTGAAAATTCTCAGAATTGATTCAAACTTGCAGAAATAACTTGCAGTTTTGCAGATTTTCAGAAATGATCTAGGTGCAGAGCAACAAACAACAAGCTGATACCTATACACTACTCTACAGTTCGGAAAGCTTCAGAATGACTGATGAATACTTGACACAAATTAAGAAGTGCTAAGCTAACAATTGGTGAAAGTAACTGATGTGCAGGAAACAAACGTGATACGCACAATGAATACTTGGCACGCACAAGGAAATTGGCACGCAAGGTTTTGGACAGAATTAAACTGAAGTTTAAACGAAATCTATCACTACACAAGTTAACTAACTGACTACTTGCCAAATTAAACCTAATTAAACATCAAACAAATTCAGAAATTGAAATTAACTAATTCTGAAACCAAGAACAGAAACAGAACAGTGCCGAAATCTGATTACAGCTACAACAAAACGAAATTAAACTATCTAAGCTACTCCTCAATGCTTCCCTAGCTCGAATCCTCCTTGTTCGTCACGCAAGTGTGAGCTTCGAACCCGCAAGCTCAGCAAGTCGATGGAAAATGGCATCTGCGATTCAAAATCAGCTCACATCTGCTCAAATCCGAAACCCCATCCAATTCCTTCAACTCAGCTGCGATGATGGATTGGAATTGATCCGAGCACTCCAGGGAACCCCTCTGAACTACTCAGGATGATTAATTGATGCGCAGCCGATGTTGACGAAACCAAACGGCAGAGCCCCGGAGACCTCACAAAAGCTCTGTTCTTGGGCAATTGAGAGCTGGAAATTCACCGAGAACCCTTCCCGATGACCTAGAATTCAATCTAAGCAAGAAATGAGGGGTCGCGCCCCTTTGGATGAAGAAAACTACTCAAGAACTGATGAACAAACGAAGAAGACGAAGAACGGCGAGGAAACGCGACGAGGAGAAAGGAAGCTGCGTTTTTGATTAAATAGGAATCAATGGACGGCTCAGATCGATCGGAGGAGATCCAACGGCTGATCTTGCTCTGATTGAAGCCAAACTTTTATGATGATGATCTGGGGTCAGGATCTGCCTTGTGGTAGCTCGGATCCTCCAGATGTGCAACGGATGGTCCAGATCAACTCTATCTGTGAATGGACGCTCTAGAGCCCTCCTTGCTTGATCCAACGGTTGATTTAGCTCTGATTGGGATGAAACTTTCAGATCTTGATCATAGAGCTTGATCAACCCTAACCCTAGCTCGAATTGCTTCAGATCGTCCCGGATGGCTCAGATCTAGCCGCTCTTGAATCGGGCGGCCCGGATTAATCGTAGGCTTGATAATTCGATCCGGTTCACATCCGACTCAGATTTGACCCAGTATGCCCTAGGTCTAGGATCCTTTCATGCCTACAAAAATATATCAGAAAATTAGTGGCCAAATAATCCAAAAATATGTAATTTTGCAATTAAGTCCAAAATAATAGGAAACCCTAAAACCTAGGGTAAAATCACAATTAAACAATAAAAACATGGATCAAACATGGATTTAAGCACTTAAAATAATCAATAAAATGGTGCTTATCAACTCCCCCACACTTAACCTTGAGCGTCTCGCGAAACAATTAAATAAGTATCCCTTAGGCTCTCTTAAGCATAATTAGAAACAAATGAAAAGAAATTACCTAGGGTTGCCAATTCTCATAAATCTAAGCTCTATGGATTAGTATCTTGTCCTTAAATCAACAACTTAGCCTTTTCATCCATCATGAGTCATTGAGATGAATTTAAATCACTAGCCTTTCAAGGGAAGTTTTGGTGGCTCTCTCTTAAGTTCTAATTTGGTGATGAAAGTGGAGCTCACTCTTACACACATGCTTCTTGCACTACCATAGGCTTGCTTATTGTCTACTCTCCACCATTAGTCATGAATAGGATCAACATCTACAAAAACAAATGAAAAGCATAAAAAATGGTGAGAAATGGAATAAAAATTAAGGAAATGGAAAAAATTGATGGAGTGGGAGACTTGGTTGCTTAAAAATGTTTCCAATGTGCTTTGCCCCATCTTAACAGTCCTCTATTGATATGCGAAATGTGTGGTGAAGTAAATCTTGAGTAATTCCTTTGGTTTGGATGAAAAACCCTTTCTTGGTTTCAATGTGCCATTTTCTTCTATTGTGTGCCAAATTTCTTTCTTCATTCTCTTTTCTGATTTTTTTTTCCTCTTTCTTTCTTTTCTCTACTCAAATCAGAATGTATTGGAATAGATCTTCAATTCGGATGAGCTGCCGTGAGCTTCAATGATTCCATGGTGCCAAAGTTCACTTGTGTCCACTTTGTTTCTCTCTTTTTCTTTTCTTTTCTCAAGCTGTTTTTTTTTTCTTTTCTTGTAGCTCCACGGCAGATTCCTTGCCATTCTCTGATTTCTCAAACAATAGCATCACATAGTGTAGTGGAGAATTTGAATTGTCCACTTGGAAATGGCTGAATTCCAAATCGAATTTCAGCCCCTTTCTTTTCTTTTTCTGAGTGCTGATCAGAATTCCTAGCATCCACCTTTCTTGTTCTGATAGGCTGTGATGTGCTTCAATCTATGATACATTTCCGAATTTTATTCTCTGATTCACAGCCCTTGAAAACCAATTTCAGCTCCTAGTTGACAAATTTCTGCACAAACTGCTTGTATGGACTTTTCTGCACCTATTCTCCTTGAACTCAGATTGTCCAGCTGCAAAGTTAGCTTGTATTCAAGCCCCTTTTCTTTGTTTCTCTTCTCTTCTTCACAATCAATAATTTACAGGTAACTTCCTGCCGAGAATCAGCAATAAAAGGCTTGAGAATTTTTCTTTGTTGCTGAATTTTCTTCCATTGTTCTTCAATCTGCAAAGTTAGATTTGAAACAAGTTACTGCCGTGAGCTTCATTTGCTTCATGTTCTGATTCTATCCAGCTTGAAGTTGGTACAAAACTGCCTCACTGATTTCCAAAATCGAAATTGTTTGTTTCTCCTTGAATGCTTTGCTCAATTTCATCTCTTGACCACTACCTTCCACTTGGGTCAGAATTTTTTTCGAAAGGGTGCAGATTTTCTCTTTGCTTGCCACTGAAATCTTCAAAATATAGTAAGGAAACTCAATCTCCAATTTCTTCCATCTCTCTAACTCATTCTTGGCACCAAACATCACTCACTTGGCACATGCATTTTTTTTTTTCTTTTTTTTTTCGAATTGAAGTGCCTCTTTGATACCAAATCTTTCCAAAAAACTAATCACTCCCCCACACTTAAATCTTTGTCCGTCTCGGGCAAAATAGAATTAGAAACATTCCAAGCAACAAGTACAAAGAAAAGTAAAGGTAAGAGAAGGAAATAAGTAAGGACAACTAGAATAAACATGATTATTGCTAAAATTTGATGTGGAAAGGAAAACAAATGGATTAGCCTCTATAGATGTGATCCAATCATTGAAATATGGTTTTGAAAGAACCTAAGCAAGTTCTAGAGATCAATAGCATATGTGTGTCACAAAATAAGGCTAATCTCACTAGGTGAAAATAATTCATCCCAAGTCCTCAATTAAGAATCTAAAGCAAGTAGTACTCAAGCATCCAAGATTCATCCATTAGCTCAAATCCTAAGTTTTGACAATCAAATTTAATTTTTTCAGAAGACTCTAAAATGCCATGGAGATACCTAAAGGGATACTTTTATTTCTACTCATGCAAGAAAAGTGCTAAAAGAAAAGACATGGTATTACAATATCTATTATCAATTTACTCTAGAAACATAAAATGAAAAATGCGATAAAAGAAAATACAAGAAAAAAAACTCCCCTTTATTCTGGTGGACGGAGTCGACCCAGAAGTAGCCTCCATCCTGGTAGTGGAGGTGTCTGGGTGGCTGAGAGATGTGGGACTCCCCCACACTTAAACTTCACAAAAATGCTCGGTGGCCGTAGGCGATTCAGGTTCAAGAGCCATTCAAGGGTGGAGTGCTTTTAATTAAAGTCAGATCATCTCCTCCTTCTTGATGCCCTTCAGAAGTCCTTCCAGGAGGCTGGAGTCTGTTCAGTTGGAGTACCCACTCCTGAAGTCTTCTGGACCCTGCAAAAACATGTAATACCTCTCTCAAGCGTTCAGGGTCAGAAAGAAATGATATAAGTTCAGTTCTGCATGAAATAAATCCAAATCTGCATCATGTCCAATTAAATCAATTTGTGGTGCCTCAATAAAATTTTCAAAATCATTTTCTATAAAATTTGCATCCAGGAGCTCATCACAAATAAAGAAATCAATTTCTGGCTCATCAATAGAAATTTCACAATTATTTTCAATCAGGGTGTATCAAGTAAGGTGTCACAACCAATCAAATCAATATCAGTATCTCCAAAAGTTTTTCACATTCATTTTCAGCATAAGACATAACAAGAGATTCATCAAAATAAATAACATCCATTTCAGGCACTTCTAAAAAATTTTCACTAGTCATATCCACAAAAGATGTATCTAAAGATTCATCATAACAAACTACATCAATTATGGGTGCCTCTAAAATTATTTCACTATTCATATTTACAATGGATGTGTCAAGTAATGCATGATGATCAAGAAAATCAATATTTGGTACCTCTATTGGATTTTCACAAACAATCTCTACACAAGGTATATCAATAAATTCATCAGAGTCAATAGAATCATCCCTAGGTACCTCACTGCATTTTTCTGAAGTAAAAGGAGAAATACTTACCTGAGCGTGCTGGATAATACCTGAAGGGTCTATAATAGTAGATGTATCTGTAGTCTCCTCCTGGTTATGTTCAAGCTCCTCTTCAGCCTCAGGCGCTGGTGGACAATCAACTGGTGATCCTTGGGTACTTGCTTCCACCAAGCAAGTCCCTACACTTTCTGGTTCATTCTCTAAATCTTGTGGTGGTCCCTGGGGCTTAGTGCAGTCCCCTACACCTATGGAATCATCCTCTATGCATTCTTCTCCTGTAATATCTGCAACAACAGTGTCAGAAAAATTAGGACCATCAATAATGCTATCATCAGAAAATAAAAGTCTAGAATGGTCCTGTGGAGCTTCAATTTCTTCTTCTTGAGCTGAAACATTCGAAATTGGATTTTGAGTAGGAATCTCCAGAGGAATGTATGCTCTAGGTGCCCAGACTTTGATGAGTACGTCATCTTCTTCTTCTTCTATCAAATGTGCAAGATTACTTGAAGAAGGACTTGGCCATGCGCTAGGGTCACCTTGAACTGATATAAAACCAACTCCGGGGGATTGTTCTGATTTTTGGGCTTGCCTTTGTTTCTCTTGTTGATGATATAGTAAAACTTGTTGAACTATCTCCTCCACCCTTTGTTGTTGCATAACTTGTTGCAACATTTCCTCGACCTTCTGTTGGAGCACATTTCCTGCACTAGAACTCCCATAGCCTCCTTCGTTAGCATAGCTCCTTGACTGACCTTGAAAGGATGAAGTAGGCTGAAAATTTTGAGCTTGCTGATTTGGTTGAAAACATGGCTGTTGGGGCTGATTAAAGGGCTGATATTCTTGGAAACTTTGCTGGGAAATGTAGCCTTGAAAGTTCTGATTTTGGTCTGGAAAATTAGGTGGCGAAGGCTGAAAATTCTGCCCTTGAAACCCTTGATTGTAGGGCTGTGAAAACTGGTTCAAGGGCTGTGTAGGCTGAAAATTTTGTTGGTTTTGCGCTGGAAAAACTGGGAATGATTGAAAACTTTGCTGCCCTTGATTGTATTGCTGGAATTGAGGTTCAAAATGCTGAAATGGTTGCTGAAAATTGGGCTGAAATTGCTGAAAACTGGGCTGAAAATTCTGGAAAATTGGCTGCCCGTTCTGAAAATTCTGGAAATTCTGTAAATTGCTGGAATTCGGCTGAAATTGTTGGAATTGTTGTGGTTGCTCGAATTGTTGCAATGGTGGCTGAAAAAACTGATTTGGTTGCTCAAAATTAGGATAGGGCTGCTGAAATTGATCATTCGGGTGCTGAAAATTCAAATGGGGCTGCTGGGAATCAAAATATGGCTGCTGGAATTCTTGGAGTGACTGAAGTGGTTGTTGAGGTGGCTTCTGATAAGTAAATGACTGAGCTTTACGTTCTAGTTGGTAGTCCAACCCCTTTAACACATTTTTTAACTCCTCCAATGCCTCTTCTATCTCTTTTGACCCCATTTTGAATTTGCAGCCCTGTCACAAAACAAACAAGAAAAATGGCAGTACCCGTATACAAAAGAATAAGCAACAAAAAATAGAACCCAATGATATGTCTAAAGAATCATACAAGCAAAAATCAAACAAATCAACTAGTTGCTTCCCCGGCAACGGCGCCAAAAATTTGACGGGCCCAAATTATACTAATTAATTTGTCACGAAATGTATGGGCTCATCAAATTTAAATGTGAATGAATTGCTGGAAACCCTTTTACAATCAAAATCATGAAAATGTAATATAGGGGCCACAGGTCGTATTTTTCTCGGGGCTAGTTGTCATGTTTGATTCGCGCTTGTGTTTATGTGTCGTTTGTGTTTTCGGGTTTCAAATCAAAATTAAGGTTTGGGTTCAATTTGAAATGAGAATGCATTGAAATTAAAAGAACTTAACTAAAATGAGCCAAGCAAATTGATGATAATAAACCACTCAACAAATGGAATACCCAATTCAACCAAAACAACTCAGTCGAAGTTAAAAGAGCACAAAGTAGATATTAAATGCAATCTAGATGCTAAATAGATGAATAACGCAGTGATGGCATATTGTGGAGACAAACAAGCTGAACACAACAATAGCATAAGAAATTTCAGACTTTAGACAAACTACAATTCAGCTCTGCTACAAGATTTGCAAGCCAACAATCGCTAACAAAATTCAGAAATGGCTAAATGTCACACTAGCTGAGTTCAAGCACCATAGCACCACAAAATCAGCATATAATTGGATGCCAATCAATGCTTAAACTGCCTCTCGATACTAAGTGTAGAAGTAAACAACTTGATACACCAAAATGAGAAAATTGTTGTGCCAAATACAATTCAAATCAGTTTCAAGTGGTTACTTAGCTGTGACTAATGTAAAGCAACTGGTAATTCAGAATTACAGCCAGTAAGTATAACTTGGAAAACAAAACCTTTCGAGAAGTGGTAAGCAGAATTGAGTGAAGGAAATCAGAATTGAAGCAGAAATTCAGCAGTGCAGGGATTGAGTGTGAAGCTGCTGCAGAAATGCAACAACCGAAGCAGAAACTAATGGATCAGGTTGAACATGATGCAATGGTTCACTAACTACAGCTGTTCTGATAAATTGAAATCAAGGATTCATACACAAGTTGAAAATTCTCAGAATTTATTCAAACTTGCAGAAATAACTTGCAGTTTTGCAGATTTTCAGAAATGATCTAGGTGCAGAGCAACAAACAACAAGCTGATATCTATACACTACTCTACAGTTCGGAAAGCTTCAGAATGACTGATGAATACTTGACACAAATTAAGAAGTGCTAAGCTAACAATTGGTGAAAGTAACTGATGTGCAGGAAACAAACGTAATACGCACAATGAATACTTGGCACGCACAAGGAAATTGGCACGCAAGGTTTTGGACAGAATTAAACTGAAGTTTAAACGAAATCTATCACTACACAAGTTAACTAACTGACTACTTGCCAAATTAAACCTAATTAAGCAGCAAACGAATTCAGAAATTGAAATTAACTAATTCTGAAACCAAGAACAGAAACAGAAAAGTGCCGAAATCTGATTACAGCTACAACAAAACGAAATTAAACTATCTAAGCTACTCCTCAATGCTTCCCTAGCTCGAATCCTCCTTGTTCGTCACTCAAGTGTGAGCTTCGAACCCGCAAGCTTAGCAAGTCGATGGAAAATGGCATCTGCGATTCAAAATCAGCTCACATCTGCTCAAATCCGAAACCCCATCCAATTCCTTCAACTCAGCTGCGATGATGGATTGGAATTGATCCGAGCACTCCAGGGAACCCCTCTGAACTACTCAGGATGATTAATTGATGCGCAGCCGATGTTGACGAAACCAAACGGCAGAGCTCCGGAGACCTCACAAAAGCTCTGTTCTTGGGCAATTGAGAGCTGGAAATTCACCGAGAACCCTTCCCAATGACCTAGAATTCAATCTAAGCAAGAAATGAGGGGTCGCGCCCCTTTGGATGAAGAAAACTACTCAAGAACTGATGAACAAACGAAGAAGACGAAGAACGGCGAGGAAACGCGACGAGTTGAGCTGCGGCTGTGTTTTTGATTAAATAGGAATCAATGGACGGCTCAGATCGATCGGAGGAGATCCAACGGCTGATCTTGCTCTGATTGAAGCCAAACTTTTATGATGATGATCTGGGGTCAGGATCTGCCTTGTGGTAGTTCGGATCCTCCAGATGTGCAACGGATGGTCCAGATCAACTCTATCTGTGAATGGACGCTCTAGAGCCCTCCTTGCTTGATCCAACGGTTGATCTAGCTCTGATTGGGATGAAACCTTCAGATCTTGATCATAGAGCTTGATCAACCCTAACTCTAGCTCGGATTGCTTCAGATCGTCCCGGATGGCTCAGATCTAGCCGCTCTTGAATCGGACAGCCCGGATTAATCGTAGGCTTGATAATTCGATCCGGTTCACATCCGACTCAAGTTTGACCCAGTATACCCTAGGTCCAGGATCCTTTCATGCCTACAAAAATATATCAGAAAATTAGTGGCCAAATAATCCAAAAATATGTAATTTTGCAATTAAGTCCAAAATAATAGAAAATCCTAAAACCTAGGGTAAAATCACAATTAAACAATAAAAACATGGATCAAACATGGATTTTAGCACTTAAAATAATCAATAAAATGGTGCTTATCACCACTCCTTGCGAGGATATGTATACCCAGGCCTATTGTCGGATTGTTACTCAAAACCTCTGGCCAGAGTATATCATGTTTAGAGTGCGAGTCTCTTAAATACATGAGAGTAATTAGAAATCCAAAGGACGAGAAAGACACTACTTGGGCTAGGTGTGACGTAGTCAGCCTAGTGGGGACTGACACACATAGACCGTGTCCTGAACCAAGTGGGTATAAGATGATGAAGGGAATGGGGCACGATTCATTAGAGCTGCTGAAGGGTTTCAGAGTAATTTCTTCTGAGGTCAAACCGTTGATCTTTCGATTAATTGGGGATCATGATGTACTACTAGGTGTCACTCATGATCGTTCTATAATTAGTTGATTATAGACGGCCAACATAAATCGAAAGCCTATTTAGTCACACGCACTACGAGTAATCCGAGGGATTTAAAACGAGTTGAAAATTGGATTTTTCGATCAAGAGAAATAAGTCGAATCTGAGTTAATCAGAGGCACAATGGAAGCTAAAAATGGCTAAGTCTTTTGAAGGCTTTTTGGGCGAATTAAATGAGTTTAATTCGCGTTGGTTCGGCTCGGTTTGGGCCGGCCAAAGAGGGTGCCAACCCTCCTTGGTTGGCCGGCCATTAAAAGGGAGAAAAACCAATTTAATTGGTTTAATTAATAAAATAAATCTAGTGCGATTTATTTTATAAATTATGGATAAATAAATTTGTATAAAGAAATTTATATAAATAAATTTGTAGAAATTTATTCTTTTTTTGGAAGTTAAAATAATCCATGAATTGGTTTATTTTAATTTTATAAAATTAATTATGAATTGATTTTTCCATAATAAGAAAGTTTATAAATTTCTTATAAAATTTATTCCATAATTTAAAGAGAAGAAGAATTTGTTTTATTATAAATTAGTTATAATAAGACTCGGCTTAAACGGAATAATTAATAAGAGAATTTATAAGATAAATTTCTTATAACTAATTCCGTTAATTCCGTTAAGAGGGAGACTTAGCAAAGGAGTTGCTACTATATAAAGGAACCAAAGGCAAGCCCTTATTATGAATTACTAATTGAGATTAGTAACTTCCTCTCTCCCCTCTCTCTTATTCTCTTCTCCCTCTCCTTTCCCTTAGGGCCGGCGCCCTTCTTGGAGAATTAGGGCCGACTTCCACCTTCCTTGCTAGGGTCGGCGCACCCTATCAACACCAAGCAAGGTTGCCATGAGCTTCAAGAAGAAGGAGAAACGAAACAAGAAGAAGAAGAAGCGGATAGCGACTCCTCTCTTCCCGGAATTCGATTCCGTTTTCTTGGTGGTTAGTTTCCCTTTCCTCTCTTGATCTTTCTTGTTGTGCCTATAGAGAATCTAGTAGTTCTCGTCGGCACAAAACTCGTGACTTTGCGAAGTCATCCCGAAGAGAACTCGGCGTGGACGCGAATAGAGGCGGAGCTTCCAAGGGACGCTACGGTTGGATCTCGTCCCTTACTTCGAGTTACGAGAGGTATAATGTAAATTAGTTTACTTTTCCGCAAAGTTTTATTCTATGATTATGTCAACACACTATAAGGTTGCATGCTAGATACGTGGTTAAAATAATTTAGGAAATTATTTTATGCTAATTCTTCCGCTGCACGTAAAAATTTTGAATTTTACGAACCCGTATCCTTGTCGACATGCACCCGGTCCCAACACAACCTCCTGGAAGGACTTCTGAAAGGAAGAAAGAAGGAGGAGATGATTTTACTCTAATTCAAAGCACTCCACCTCTTACATGGATTCTGAACCTAAATCGCCTTCGGCCACCGGAGCAAATTTTTGTAAAGTTCAAGTGTGGGGGAGTCCTAATTCTCCCAGCTACCCATGGTCCTCCGCTGCCAAGATGGAGGCTACTTCTGGATAGACTCCGCCCACCAGAATAAAGGGGAGTTTGATTCTTCTTGTATTTTTCTTTTATCGCATTTTTCACTTTTATGTTTTCTAGAGTAAATTGAATAAATAGATATTGTAAATACCATGTCTTTTCTTTTAGCACTTTTTCTTGCATGAGTGGAAATAAATGTATCCCTCTAGGTTATCTCCATAGCATTTTAGAGTCTTTTGAAAATAAATTAAATTTGATTGTTAAAACTTAGGATTTGAGCTAATGGATGAAATCTTGGATGCTTGAGTACTACTTTGTTTTAAATTCTTGATTGAGGATTTGAGATGGATTATTTTTACCTAGTGAGATTAGCCTTATTTTGTGATACACATATGTTATTGTATTCTAAAACTTGCTTAGGTTCTTTCAAAATCATATTTCAATGATTGGATCACATCTATAGAGACTAATCACTTTGTTTACCTTTCCACATCAATTTTGGCAAAAATCATGTCTATTCTATTTGTCTTTCCTTATTCCTAATTCTAACCCCAATTTTTCTATGGATTTGTTTGCTTGGGATGTTTTCTTTGATGCTATTTTGCCCGAGACGGTCAAAGATTTAAGTGTGGGGGAGTGATTAGTGATTGGGAAGAAAATTTTTATCAAGGATGCACTTCATTTCGAGAAAAAAAAAATTTTTTTTTTTGCCAAGTTGATTGGAGTTTGGTACCAAGAACAAGTGAGATTTCAGTTTTGAATTGGAGGTGAAGTGTTTCTCTCAACGCAACCATCATTGAATCCGGTTGAAGGAAGATTTCTGTGGACTTAAAAGAAAAAAAAAACAGAGAAATGAAACTTTATGTGCCAAAGTAAAGAAAGAAAAAAATACTTGGATCGGAAATGATGTGGGTTGTCAAGGATTGTTAACAGCCTTTGTTTAAGTCAGAATTGGAGGCTGAGAAATTGAATGGAAGCTAAATTGAATCTGTGCAGAATTTTCAGTGTGCAAACGAAATTGTGCCAAAACAGAAATTTTTGTGCAGAATTTTTTGTGCCAAAACAGAAGAATTTCGTGCAGGGTAGTAAACATGTGATGCTAACTGATGTGAAGGAAGTAGAGGATGCAAGAATGAAGAACCTAGCTATTCTAGATGCTGAATTCTCAAGCCGGGTAGATGCTGAATTCTGAAACAGGAGAATGCGGAAAAAGTCTGAAACAATTGCAAATTTGTGGGCAGAGTTGAACTTGCTTGCAGCTGCACTTTGTTAGAAGGTCAGATACATTTTGCCAGAGTTTAATTGGGAGCCGAAAATAATCTGAAATGAAGCTGTAAAATCGGAATTGAAGCTGAACAGCAGCTTAACATAAGCTAAAAAATCTGAATTTGAAGCAGCTGAACATAATTTGAATTAAGATTGTGAGAAAGTGAATAAAGGCTGAGAAAATCAAAAGATTGCAGAATTCTGGAGATCAGAAAATCCAAGTAGAAGCTGTTGATCAGGAACACAATTCGGAATGCTGACCATAAGCTGGAAAAATTTGGGCTGAGCTGCAAGAAAGAGGTTGCTGCCGAGTGTTGAAATAAGAGCTACTGAAGTTAGATAAACTGAAGCAAGGGAAACTGCAAAAATCTGGAATAGAATCTGTTGAAGAGCTGATGTGAATCTGCTGAAAAGAAAAAAAATATCTTCAAGGAACCAAGTGGCACGCAATCATTTAAATGAAGAAAATTTTGTGCCAAGGACTAAATAGCACCCAAATGCAGTTATGTAAAGAAAATTCAGTAGCTCTGAAGACTGAATTGAAGCTGAGAGTAATTTGAATTGAAGCAAAGGAGAATTGTAACCTGCCGAGGCTTGACTTGGAGCTGCTAAAGGGATGTAAACTAATCTGCAAAGCTCTAATCTGGTAAAGGACAGTTATTGAAGCTTGATTGCAAAGAAATTCTGAACTGAAGCTGGAAGGGAATCATAGAAGTCAAAATTCTGTGCTTAATTCTGATTGAGGGCTGAAACATTCATGTTTGCAGCTGTGAAAAAAAAATTTCTGTGCAGACTTAGTTATTGAAGTGTAGTGGACTGATTTGAGCTGGAATTTTGAACTGAATTCCAATGACAGCTATTGAAATCTGAAGCTGAAAAGCTGAGTTTGAAATGAATCAAAAAAATCTGTAAGAAGCAGTCCCAGATCAGAAAGAAGTTGTGAGCTGACCAAATTCTGGAAAATGCTGAAACTGCCAAATCTGAACTGCATTGAAATTATTGCTGCCAAGTGCTCCATCTGGGAGCTACTGAGTGAAGGCTGATACAAGCTGGATTGAAGGCTGAAGAAATGCTGAAACTGCAGCTGTAATTCGCTGAATTGAGAGTAGAAAAAAGCAGAAAAAGAAGAAAAAGACAATGCTGAAATGTTTGTGCCAAAGAGGATAGCTATTCATTTAAAGGGTCACGGAAAGGGATGAGTTGAAGCTGATGTTTGATCAGAATTCAAGCACAAAGAGAGTTGCAAGCAAAATGGCCACAACATATCTGAATTCTGAAATTTCTGCACAAGTTTGTACCAACTTGGGACCAAAATTGGTTTGACTCAAAAGTAGGGAAGTCAAGAGCAGCCATCTGTGGTTATAAACTCTGAATTGAAGTGAATTGAAGGCTGATGAAGCTCTGAATTTAAGCTGAGAGGAAGTTCTGAGCTAAGTGGAGTTATCAAGCATGAAAAATGTATCTGAAATTTTTAGGCACACTCACTGCTGATCAAATCTAAGGAAAATGTAGCTGCAGGAAAAATTTCTTTGGAGCAAAGTAGGAAAGGAAATGCAGTTTAGGCAATGAGGGAATCCAATCTGCTGATCAGGGATTCGAATGGAATAACTGAAATTCTCCACTGATTGTTGATGCTAACTGATGGTTATGAAGCTTGCTGGAAAGAAAGAAAGAAGAGAAAGAAGAATGAGAAAAGAAAAGCAAAATGGCACAACAAAGTAGAAGATTGGCACGTTGAACCAAGGAAGGAGTTTTTCATCCAAATCGAATGCAGTTATCGAAATCTGACTTCACACATTTTTATATCACTAGAGGACTGTTAAGAGGAGCAAAGAGCATCAAAAACATCCTCAAGCACTCAAGTCTTCCACTTTATAAACTTTGCCACTTTTCTTGACTCTTATTTCATTTCTTATCGTTTTTATGTTTTTCAGTGGTTTTTATAGATGTTGATCCTAATCATGAATAATGGTGGAGATTAGATAATAAGCAAGCCTATGGTAGTGCAAGAAACATGTGTGTGAGAGTGAGCTCCACTTCCATCATCTACTTAGAACTTAAGGAGAGAGCCACCAAAATTTTCCTTGAAAGGCTTTGAGTTAGATTCATCTCAATGACTCATGATAGATGAAAAGGCTAAGTTGTTGATTTAAGGACAAGATACTAATCCATAGAGCTTAGATTTATGAGAATTGACAACCCTAGGTAATTTCTTTTCATTTGTTTCTAATTATGCTTAAGAGAGCCTAAGGGATACTTATTTAGTTGTTTCGCGAGACGCTCAAGGTTAAGTGTGGGGGAGTTGATAAGTACCATTTTTGTTGATTATTTTAGATGTTAAAATCCATGTTTGACTTATATTTTTATTGCTTAATTGTGAAATTGCCTAAATTTTAGAACTTACCTTTATTTTGGACTTAATTGCAAATTTGCATTAAATTGGATTATTTGGCCACTAAATTCTTGATCTATTTTTGTAGGCATCAAAGGTTCAAGGAGTTAGGGCATATTGGGTCAAACTCAAGTCGGAAGTGACCCGGATCGGATTATCAAGCTTACGATTAATCCGGGTCGTCCGATTCAAGAGCGGCTAGATCTGAGCCATCCGGGACGATCTGAAGCAATCCGAGCTAGGGTTAGGGTTGATCAAGCTCTATGATCAAGATCTGAAGGTTTCATCCCAATCAGAGCTAAATCAACCGTTGGATCAAGCAAGGAGGGCTCTAGAGCGTCCATTCACAGATAGAGTTGATCTGGACCATCCGTTGCATATCTGGAGGATCTGAGCTACTACAAGGCAGATCCTGACCCCAGATCATCATCATAAAAATTTGGATCAAATCGAAGCAAGATCAGCCGTTGGATTTCATCTGATCAATCTGAGCCGTCCATTATTTCCTATTTAATCAGAAACGCAGCCACATTTCCTCCTCGTCGCGTTTCCGCCGCTACAGTAGCCTTCATCATTCTTCTTCAGTTTTTCAGTGTTTTCTCTCATTTTCCGGGGCGCGACCCCTCGATTCTTCATCAAGATCATCTTCTGGATCTTTGGAGGTCATTTTTGTTGGAGAATTCAGCTCGAATTCGCGCCGGAAGAGGGTTGTTTGAGGGTTTCGGCAGCTCAGCAGTCCAGTCACTTGCGCCTCTTCCATAAGCCATTTCCGATCATCTGAGCCGGCTGTAGGGGTTCTCAGGTGAGCCCAGGTGGTCCTCGAATCACCACAACAACCACCATCAACTGAGGCCAAGGAAATTGGGTTGAAATTCCATTATGACGCGGTTTGAGCAGAGTTCATCATGCGAGGCTGATTTCCACTGATTTGCTGAGCCTAGGGGTTCGAAGCCAGCTCTTGCTTGACGACCAAGAAGAATTCGAGCTTAGGGAAGATTGAGGAGTAGCTTAGATAGTTAAATTTCAGTGTTTGTAGCTTAAATTTCATTTCTGCCGTGAGCTTCTGTTTTGTTTCTGAAATTAGACCAGCTGTAGATTTAGTTTTCTGAATAGTTGAGCTTAATTAGGTTTTAATTCTTAGATGCTAAGTAATTTAAGAGCTTGTTTAAGTGACAATTAGATCCAATTTTAAGTAGTTTGCAATTTATTCCTTGCGTGCCAAATATAAGCTAGCGTGCCAAGTCATTACTGAAATTTCCAATTTGTTCTTGCTTTCTGAATTTGTGTTTCTGCATTGTAGACTTCATTGCTTCGAAAGTACTTTGTTTGGTGAATCAGTGTTCCAGATCTCCTACTTATTGCATCCATTTCGCATTTGTGTGTGGAGGAATTTCTGCACTTGCTTATTTTGCAATTTCAGTTTCGAATCTGATTTTTCCTTTCTTTGCTGCAGTTTGCATTTGATTTGCTAGCCAAATTCAGAAATCAGTCGGTTTATTACTCCTTAAGCTAGTTTAGAGCAGTGTCCTAGTTAGTCAATCTTGAATTTGCATCCAATTAGTGTTCCATTTCAATTCTGTTCAATGGCTGAATTTCTGCACATTAGTTCAAATTCTGCATCTTTACTTCCTACACAAACTGTTTCAGATCCAGCTTGCGTGCCAGGGCAATTTCTGCATGTTTAGTGGTAGTTTCAGATTTCAGGTGTCAAGCATACAGCGGTGCTGTCAAATTCTACATAAACTTTAGATACATGCCCTGAAGTTGGATGATCTGTTTGGGTTCCATGCCATTTGATCGACTGTGAATTGCTGCACCTCTCAGCTTACTAATTCTGCAAATTAACTCCATTTCTACAACTCCCAGTTATCAGTTCTATAGCTGTAGTAGTTGAGTTTCGCATTGGAATTTTAATACATCTGAAATCAATCATCTTGCTTGGTTTTACATCCCAATTGCTATTGCATTTCAATTCTGCATAGAGGTTTATTTTCTTGCATCTCACTTCTACAAATTGAAGCAATTCTGAACATCAATTTGGGGTTTCAAATTCTGCTGTACATTCATTTGATTTCGAATCCATTTGTTTTGGAATACTGCAATTCATTTGTTGTTTCAAATTTATTTGATTGCATCAATTTGAAAATCTGCAGTTATTGACATCTTGGCAGGTGGTATCAAGTAAGATCATGTTTAGTTTTAATCGAATTGTAGCACTGATTTATTCTTTCACTTAGCATCCGTTTGCATTCGAAATCAGACCTGTTTTTCCAAGTATTGGCTAGGTGCTTAAAATGATTAAGGGATGAATTGGTTGAATCATTAAATGTCACCACTTTGTTTATTCATGAGCTAAGTTTCCTTGATTTTCATTTCATGCTTGCAACCTCAAAACCCAATCTCATATGAAACCCAAATTCACAAACGACAAATAACACGAGCTCGAATCAAATTATATCAACTAGTCCCCGAGAAAAATACGACCTGTGGCCCCTATATTACATTTTCATACTTTTGATTGTAAAAGGGTTTCCAGCTTTTCATTTATAAATTCTAAATCTGATGGTCCCAACTTTCGTGACAACTTTTACATAGTATTTAGGGGCTGTCAATGATCTGGAGGATCATGATATTTTGATGAGTGGGCAATATAGTCAAGTTAGGGTTTGTGTTATTCTCACATGTGTACATGAGTGTGCAGGTGTACAGGTACGCATGGATTTGGTTGACATCTTCAGGTGAAGGATGGCATGGAGGTAAGCTGGAGGCTTACGTGTGCATCCGAGGGACCATTGATAGCAGAGATGATGAGTCAAGGGATGCAGACTTCTAGGCGTACGTGAAGGGTGGCATGGAGGCAAGCTGGAGGCTTGCGTGCGCATCCGAGGGACGAGGGCCAAAGATAGAGAGGGCGTGAAGGCAACAGTCAAGACTGCTGGTGAAGAGTCAACTAGGTTGAGAGTGGCTGAGTATGAGTGCATGTACTCAGGGGTTAAGCCGGGAGGGTTTGAGTGCGGAAGGATTTGTACTCGGAGAGAAACCCTAGGCTTGGGTCTCGAACCAGTCGACTGGCCATGGGGCAGTCGACTGGTACCAACTGGAACAGCTGGCCAGAATTTGAACGTTATACTACAACGGTCGAATCTGAGTGGGACCAGTTGACTGCCATTTGGGCAGTCGACTGGTAGCGGCTATTTCAGATTCGAGCTCTATGTAAAGGGGCTCGTTTTCTCCTATTGTTTCTTGACGAAACTTGCTTGGGTAGGGCAAGTTAGTAGTCTTGTGTGCTCAGTAGCTTGCAAAGGATTGTGGAGAGGTTTCTCCACCCACAAGGAGCGACACGTTTCTAGCCGGAGGTTATCCGGGGAGTGATCCGCCGAAGGATTGTTGGATTAGTCACCCGGCCGAGGTGGATACCAACTAAATCTGGTATTGTTAGCATTGTTGTTTATTTTGCATATTATTTCCGCTGCGCTAACATCTGTGTAGAGTTCAACGATCCGAAAATGTGCATTCACCCCCCCTCTGCACGCCATATCGATCCTTCAAAGGCATGGGTGCCTAAGTCTTTCTTAGTAGGTGCTTTAGGTCCCAAGGTTTGGGTACCTAAAACTTCTATTTTTCGAATTGTGTAGATTGTGATTGAGTGGGAGCATCTATCAACTTGGTTCGTTGATAGTGGGTGCTCCAAACACATGACCGGTGATAAATCATTATTTACTACCCTTCAATGCAAAAATAGAGGTAATGTTTCATTTGGTAACAATGGTAGTCTTAAGGTCATAGGAATAGGAGACATTCAAATATCCGAATGTCTTAGGATTAAGAATGTCCTTCTAGTCAAGGGGATAACATTTAATCTCCTAAGTGTCAGTCAATTGTGTGATGCGGGTTACACAATTGATTTCCAATCAAGTCAATGTATAGTTAGACAACATGACAATGTTGACATGGTACTAGTAGGAACAAGAGTCGATAACAGTTATCAAGTTTCCTTTAAAAGTGCTACTAATGTTTTTGCTAAGTGTCTCATGTCAAGAGAAGATGAGTCCACCCTTTGGCACCGGAGACTAGCACACGTGAACATGAAGAATATCCGGAAGTTAGCCAACAAGGGTTTAGTTCGTGGCTTACCGAGCATCAAGTATGAAAGGGACAAACTTTGTGATGCATGTCAAATGGGTAAGCAAACAAAATCTGCACATAGAGGTCAAAGCACTGTAAGTACTTCTACCGTATTAGATTTACTTCATATGGACTTGCTTGATTGTAGCACTATCATATCCTTGAATGGTAGTAGATATTGTTTTGTTATCATTGATGATTTTACTAGATATACATGGACATATTTTCTAAAATATAAGGACCAAACCTTAGATGTTTTTATTTCATTTTGTAGAAGAATTGAAAATGAAAAATCATCAACCATTAAGACAATTAGAAGTGATCATGAAGGTGAATTTCAAAACCAACGATTTTTAGAGTTTTGTCAAGATAGAGGGTATAGACACGAGTTCTCTACTCCTAGAACACCACAACAAAATGGTGTTGTAGAGAGGAAGAACTGGGTCTTACAAGAAGCTGCACGAAGTATGCTTAATGAGTACTCACTACCGAGCTACTTGTGGGCCGAAGCTGTAAACACAGTCTGCTACGTGCAAAACCGAGTCCTCATCCATAGGTTCTTAGGAAAGACTCCCCATGAACTTTGGTTTGGAAAACCACCTACGGTTAAACATCTTAGGGTGTTTGGTTGTAAGGTGTTTATCTTAAACACCAAGGACCACCTTGGAAAGTTCACGGCAAAGGCTGATGAAGGGATACTGGTCGGGTACTCCTTTGTTAGCAAAGCCTACCGAGTCTACAACAAGAGATCTAGATTGGTTGAAGAATCTTCTGACGTTGTCTTTGAAGAAATCCCCAAAGTAAATGATCAACCAGAAGATGTCGAAGGAGTTCAATTCGAACTTAGGAAACTAAGTTTGGATGGAAGTCCAAATGTTGTTGACAATGGTGATGAGTCTGATGACGGTGAGCCTAGACAATCCATAGATCAGCCGGATCATGAGGCTGAGCTTGTGTCTAGTGAAACCACTCAAGAAGCACCACCAACTCCTAGGACAACTAGGTTAGCCTCTAGTCATCCCCAAGACCAAATTGTTGGAGACATCCATCATGGGGTTAGGACTAGATCATTCTTCCGGAATGAGGCTAATGAAGTTGTCCTAATTTCTGAAATTGAACCTAGAAAAATTGACGAAGCATTAAATGATCCTGATTGGATCATTGCCATGCAAGATGAACTAGGTCAATTCGAAAGAAGTCAAGTGTGGGACTTAGTCCCTAGACCCAAGAAAACTACCATTATTGGAACCAAATGGGTCTTCAAAAATAAATTAAACCATAAGGGAGAAATCATACGAAACAAGGCATGATTAGTAGTCAAGGGCTACAGTCAAGTAGAAGGCCTTGATTATGATGAGACCTATGCTCCCATGGCACGATTAGAGTCCATCCGATTGATGCTTGCATTTGCAGCACATCGTGGTTTCAAGTTATATCAAATGGATGTCAAATCAGCCTTCCTAAATGGTTTAATAAGAGAAGAGGTCTATGTCGAACAACCTCCGGGGTTTGAGAGTACCGAATTCCCAAACCACGTATTCAAGCTCAAAAAGGGGCTCTACGGCCTTAAACAAGCACCCCGAGCTTGGTATGAGCGATTGTCGATATTTTTAATTGAAAAAGGTTTTGTTAGAGGCCAAATAGACCCTACACTATTTCTACGAAGAGATGATGATAATATATTTGTAGCCCAAGTATATGTCGATGGCATTATTTATGGCTCAAACAACAAGGGCTATTTAAATGAATTCATTGGACACATGGAGAGTGAGTTTGAAATGAGTCTAGTGGGAGAGTTGACTTTCTTCCTCGGACTCGAAATCAAGCAAACTCGAGATGGAATCCATGTGCACCAATCGAAGTATACTTAAGAAATGCTTCGAAAATTTAACATGAGTGATTCAAAAGAGGTAATCACTCCCATGGCTACAAACACAAGATTAGACAATGATGAGAGTGGTAAACCTGTTGATTTGACTCAATATCGAAGCATGATAGGTAGTCTGCTATACCTCACGGCCAGTCGACCTGATATACTTTTTACTGTGGGTATGTGCGCTAGGTATCAAGTCTGTGCCAAGGAATCTCACTTAATTGCTGTCAAGAGAATTTTGAGATACCTTAAGGGCACAATTGGTGTTGGTCTATGGTACCCCCGTACCGAATCATTCGACCTAATTGGCTACACCGATTCCGACTATGCTGGATGCAAGTTGGACCGGAAAAGCACAAGTGGGGGTTGCCAATTTTTAGGATCATCATTAGTAAGTTGGTCAAGCTGGAAGCAACATTGTGTTGCTCTCTCCACGACCGAGGCAGAATATATTGCTATGGGAGAGAGCATATCGCAATTGTTGTGGATGATCCATACTCTAGAGGACTATGGATTAAGTTACAAGTGTGTGCAAGTGTTGTGTGACAACATTAGCACAATTAACCTAACCAAAAATCCGTCCATCATTCTAGGACTAAACATATTAAAGTGCGTCACCACTTCATTAGAGATCATGTTACTAGAGGAGATGTTATACTCTCATATGTAGAGTGCAAATCAAATCTAGCGGACATTTTCACTAAACCACTTCCTGAGAATGAATTTAGTTTCTTAAGAAGGGAATTGGGAATGTGTCGCGCTTCGTAGGATTGACATGCATTCAAAACCCTTTATGATCATTTCGAATTGTTGGGGAACAATAATTGGGTAACTTGGGGACATCTCACACAAACTATAAGGTTAACAAAACGTTTTTGTTTGCTAGAAATAGGGTGAGATGCTAGGATCAACTTAATTTCTCGAAATGTCATTGCATCCCTTGAGAAATTAGGTTGACGAGATAACAATCACTAAGTTGATCAAGTATGGGGAAAACCAATGCATAACACATGTGTACTTGGCTCCATGATCATACTTGGACATTCCAATCAAGGAAACTTGATTGGAGACCTTATTTGGATACAAATTTGTTTAAAATTGATTGGATATTTGTGATTGCATTTGACTTCACTTTGGTGAAGCAAATTGATTGTTAAATCCATAAGGACCTTTGATCCTTGTTCAGGGATCAAGTTTAGTCATGGGAACACTTCCAAGATCGATAATTTTCATCAGATCTTGTTAGAAATCGAAGGGAAGTCTGAAACTGAAAGTTTCAGATCGTATCAGGAAAATTCAGGGAGCCTGATCGGTCATCGGACCGATCAGGAGTAGGTCTGATCGGTCCAACGGACCGATCCAGCAATTTCGCGAAAAATTGTCAAAATCCAACTGTGTTGGCCTGGATCGGTCCACGGACCGATCTGGCCCCCCTGTAGTGATCAGTCCACCGACCGATCAGGAGGGTCACAGTAAGCCTCCCAAACCTACTGTTCGCTCCCTGATCGATCAGTCGATCGATCAGGGGCCTGCCTGATCGGTCACCCGACCGATCAGGATCAGGCCAGTCCGATCAGGCTGGAGCCTGATCGGTCTGGGCGCTCCCAGATCGAACGGTGATCCGTTCGGTCACATTAAATTTTGGTTGGTGGACCGATCCACCAACCGATTAACTTCGTGTAAACCCTACATCTCCAAGCCCCAGCGCCGAAACCATCCTCTTGCGCGTGCGATCTACTTGCTGTGCGTTTTCTTCCTTACGTGTGAGCTCCTCTTCTCCCCGTGAGTGTGAGTTCTCCTTCTTGCTGTTGGTGTTCTCGGCAACTCCTAGCTGCAAGTTCGTGTCCCTGCAACTCTTGCGTCGTGATCCTCTCTCTGCGTGCAACTTTGCAAGGGTCCTCTTCTTCCAGTTTTTGAGATCTTCTCCAAATACTTGATGGCACCAAAGTAAGCATGTTATGCGATTTTCATTTGGTGTTTATCATTCTTACATTTATCACATTTGGGCTAATTATACTTTTTATCTTGTGGTGTGTCTTGTGTCGTGACCCTATGATTCTGTCGTGACCCTTCCTTGCCATGACCCTTCAATTTTACTGATTAAACCTCATCTCACTTGATCAATTCCTTGGTTTATAACTAATTTGATCAATGCCTTACCTTATGTTCATTTGATTATTCTATAACGTGACCAATCCTTTTATTGATCTTATGATCCTTTAATTTGTGGCTTGATTATCAACTCGTGTCATGATTTTATCAATATTCGATTCACTTCATTTGATTCAATTTGCTGACATGATCAACTCTTCAAACCCTTAGGAAGTCATCCAAGGGCAAGGAACCTGAAGAAGGGTCTGCAAAGGGCAAAGGTCCTTCTTCTTCCGCGCCCTCTCGAAGGCCTCAGCCTTCGTCGAGTTCCAGGTTCCCAAACACTGCTTGTGAGCAAGCGTTCCAGTCTCGAACCTTCAAGCTGCTGTCTTGTCGATCAATTGATGGTCCCTTCTTGTCCGAGCATTGTCCCTCCATCATGGAGATAGTTACCTTCTACAACCTGGGTTTTCTTCTTTCCCTAGAGCGGACTATAAACTATGACCTTGTTTCCGAGTTCTACAATAACCTACAACAAGGACCTTAAGGGGGATTCGATTTCACTACTCGGGTCGCCAAGAGAAATCTTGACTTCTCGTACGACATCTTAGCGGAGTATCTGGGCGGGTGTCGGTCGCCTAATTTCTATTCCATCTACCCAGAGCTTCCTGACCCCTTACTGCCTCCTTTTGCGGATGTCACCCCCGACAGCATATATCAGCACTTCTTTGGCCATCCTTGACCAGCTAGTCTTGACGAGTTAGGGCCCGACTTTCTGACCTTTGCGGTCCTCTGTCTTTCCCCTGTTGACTACATTCTCTTCAAGATAATCACGAACTGCATCTTACCAATCACTTCAAAACCCTTGAATGAGATCCGTCCATACCACTGCTTGATGCTTTATGGCATGCATCGCCATTTAGACTTTGACATCATGGAGAGCATCTTTCAGTCGATCATTTCCTATCGAGAGCTCAGTCGACGCACTGTCAATATGCCGTTTGGTCACGTCATCACTGACTGGCTTATGTCAGTAGGTGTTAATGTAACCAAGGGCAGGACAGTGCTCATGGTTAGACAGGATTGCCGACTTGGCAGGCGGGCATTTACCAAGTCTGGCATCATTATCAGGGATCACGATCGGGCTCTTGTGTGGAAGGACGGGAGGGGTCTTGGAGAGCTGCCTAGGGGAGGCCCACACTTTCAGGCACCAGTAAATGCTGCTGCACATCAGGAGGCTCCCGCTGCTGCTGCTGACTATGACTATGAGCCGGACCCAGACCTGCGCTGGCAGATTTCAGAGCTGGATTGGACCATCCAGCATGATCTTCATTTGAGGGAGCTCTGGCGCGAGGAGGTCTGGTCGGAGTTTCGCTCCTTCTATCGACGACTGCATGTGGTGGAGTCTGATGTCTTGGGGGTTCGTACTGTTAGTGAGAGCCCTAGAGCCAATCACATGATGATTACTTTTTGGACTCATTGTATCATATTCTTGTATATATATTTCTTATATATAAAGGCATTTCTTATGGTTATTGTACTTATGTGTATTGGTGCCAAATAACTTAGTATAATAACGTCCTTGAGTAGAAGGTTCTTATCTATATCAATCGATTAGTTGAATCGATAGTGAGATGATATAGAGAACACTACTTTTAATTATTCCTAGTCAAGTATTAACATTCAAGGACAATGTTAATGCATAGAGACTAGCATGTAGGTCAACATGATGACTTGATCTCACAAGTCATGGATATGAGATATCAAGTTGACACATGGGTATACATCAGGGAATGTATACTGAATGGCCCGCCATGAGAAAGTATCATGGATCGTTATATGAGTGTCATATACTTTCTCATGTGACTATTAGTATGACTATTAGTCCTTAGACCTGAAGTCACCATAGTTCCCTACATAAGGAGTTATGTACTTTGGTTTCGTCAAACGTCACCCGTAACTGGGTGGATTATAAAGGCGATTACTGGGTATGTAACAAATTATGTGGAGGGATGTGAGTGATGTAGATGGGATCTATCCCTCCTATATGACGGGAGAGATATCATAGTCTTGATAGAGTGAGATCACTAAGTGCATGGCCATGCCCAAATAAGGCAATATGAGATATTGAGCTTATTTGATTATAGTGAGTCTACTTGGAGTTCAAGACACATAGATTGATTGGAGGATGACACGGTCTATGCTTCATAGAAGATCAATCTAGATATCGAGGATAGAAAGACGTTGTCACATATTGTGATGGTCACAATTATTAGTCACAATGGTGATGTTGGATCTCGACATTCTTGTAACTTGGGTAGCAATGATGTGTTGCTAGATACCTCTCATTACTTATGTCCTTAAATAGGTTTAAGGGCATTGCCAACGTTACAAGAACCTATAGGGTCACACACATAGAGCAATAGATGGAGAATAAGTCCATATGATGGACCGAGAGTAATGAAGTCAAAGTTTGACTTTGGCTAAATATGGAAAGTCCATAAAAGGCAAGTTTGACTTGACTCAAATTAGACAACTTGAGTTGGACTCGAGTTTGATCCAAGTGTTGGATGAATCTAATCATGGGAGAATAATGAAGTCAAAGTTTGACTTTGGCTAAATATGGAAAGTCCATAAAAGGCAAGTTTGACTTGACTCAAATTAGACAACTTGAGTTGGACTCGAGTTTGATCCAAGTGTTGGATGAATCTAATCATGGGAGAATAATGAAGTCAAAGATTGACTTTGGCTAAATATGGAAAGTCCATAAGAGGCAAGTTTGACTTGACTCAAGCCACATCACCTTGACTTGACCAAGTGATGACTTGGCATCATCATCAAGGCTAAGTAACCTCTCCATTTGAATTTTGAATTCGAATAAGGGGGTTATGGAAGGTGGTGGCCGGCCACTTATACACACAAAATGAGTTTTTCTTGTGTGTGATTGATTCTTCTCCTAATGTTTTTTCGGTTTTGGCTCTCCCTCTCCTCTCATCTTGCCGAGACCCAATCAAGTGCTAGCACACTTTTGGGCTCTCCTCTCCACTCTCTTGCTTGTGTGGATACTTCTAGAGGGTTGCTACTTTGCATCCTTGAGATCCGACACCAACCGAGGAGCGAGCGGGAATTGCGGGGCACGCATCGAAGGTAGTTTTTCTCTTCTCTAATAGATCTAGGTCGTAGATCAGTTTTGAAGCATGTAAACGAGCACTCGTAAATTTTTGAAATGGTTTTCTTCGCTCGGATCCTTTCTATTGGGGCTTTCGGGGTTTCCGCGACGCGAAAAAGCGGTTTTCGCGGCCCGAAAAACCCTACACGTACTCTGCAGCAGACTTGGTATGACGAGTGGCGCCAACACACGTTTCCTGGAGATGCGCCCTCTGACAGTGCTGCACCTAGGTCTTTCATTCCTGATGACACGACAGATGATCCAATGCAGGACGATGACCCTCCCGCTGATGATTGATTGTACTCTGATCTTGCTCTGTGGTATCTGACTATTTGACGAATCTGTCCGTTCTGACTATTTGCCTAGTATGGCTTGGTGTTGACTTTGATGCATTGATATACATCTCACTATTTGTCTGGATTGGTTGTATGATGCACTTGACTTTTCGTGCTATGGTTTATGTCTTACTTATCTGACTAGATTTTGCTTATGATTCATTCGTTGGACTATTTGCCTACCTTATTACTAGATCTACTTGTTTTCACTCCATTTTCATATGATACATATAATTGCTTTGCCATGCTTTATATTTTTCATATGTTTTCGTATGTTTCTCAACATATTCAAATCTTATGTTATTTTGGGAAACCCCTAGGGTTGAGGGGGAGTATGTTTAAACTTAACAACCCGTCTACATCCTTTTCAGTGTTTGACAAAGGGGGAGAGTGTGGTTGGTTAAGTTTAGGATGATTATGTTGTAGGGGGAGGATCCTGATTCCCCTATGATTCTGAAATTTGAGAATATTGATTTCAAATCCCTAAACTTAAAATCGGGTTGTCAAACAACAAAAAGGGGGAGATTGTTAATGCAGTCTGACCCTGATTGTAGTTTTGGTGTTGACACCGATTTCAGTTTAGGTTGATGAGATGATTATGATTAAGTCTTGGTCGTGGACTAGGCATACCTAGTGGGACTAGGTTTGAGGAAAATCCTAGTTTAGAGGGCTAGGTGTGAAAAGTCCTAACTTGGAGGGTTAGGTGTGGAGAAATCCTAGCTTGGATGGCTAGGTGTGAAAAGTCCTAACCTGGAGGGTTAGGTGTGGGAAAATCCTAGCTTGGAGGGCTAGGTGTGAAAAGTCCTAACCTGGAGGGTTAGGTGTAGAAAAGTCCTGGCTTAGAGGGTCAGGTCCTAGCCTGGAGGGCTAGGTTGATGAAATCCCGGCTTGGAGGGCCAGGTCCTGGTGAGTGAAGCCAGGTTGATTGGAAATCCCGGTGAGTGAAGCCGGATCCTAGTGAGTGAAGCCAGGTTGACTTAAGTCCTGGTGAGTAAAGCTGGGCATGAAGTCTTGGTCCGAGGGATCAAGCACAAGTCAGAGAAGGGCTGGAGGCTTGTTCTCGTGACTTGGAGTGCATTTGAACTTGCCTGGATCGGTCTGGTGACCGATCATGGAAGTTGGCACGGTGCTCCTTCGTGGATCGGTCTGGTGACCGATCCAGCGATGACTAATCGGTCTGGTGAACGATCAGGGAGAACACAGTGACCTTGTTGGGCTACTGATCGACTCATGATCGGTCTGGTGACCGAACAGGGAGCATGCAGTTCACTTACTGCACTGCTCCTGATCGGTCTGGTGACCGATCAGGGAGCATGCAGTTCACTTACTGCTCTGCTCCTGATCGGTCTAATGACCGATCAGGGAGCATTCAGTGAGTTTGGTTCGCTTCACTACTAGGCTCCTGATCGGTCTGGTGACCGATCTGGAACACTGTTCGGATCATTCCGGTGAACGATCAAGTGTCGCAGAGTTCTCGCTATCACCGATCAGGCTGGAGCCTGATCGGTCGAGGAGCTTCCTGATCGGTCTAGTGACCGATCAGGTCATAGCCTGATCGGTCTGGTGACCGATCAGGCTCGTGTGGCCGCGAAAGCTGGGAGTCCCAGCAAAGCTATGGATCGGTCCGGTGACTGATCCACGAGCCCTGGATCGGTCCAGTGACCGATCACTTTAATTCAAAATGGACTGTCAGAGTTCTGATCACGCTCTGAACACATCTGATCACCACTATTCTGCTCTGATATTTCGATTCTCTGCTTGATTTGCTGTGCTAATGATCTGATTAAGCTGCAGGTGACAGGAATGGATTCAAACACTCAAGGAGGGTCAATGGGAGTCTTTCCTTGGAGCAGGTTTGTCCGTTTTCCATCTCTGGTTGCAACGGACGCTGGTGCTGGCTGGAGCTGCTGACTGGGGCTGGTCTGAGGGAAGCTCAGGGAGTCCAGGAGAGCTCAGTGGTAGTTGGCTGTTGCAGGAGAGCAGCTGGAGCCTGCAGTGAGGTGTTGTGACCTGGCGATCAGTGGAGGGAAATAAGCGCTTGGTGGAGAAGAAGTCTCAACAACAACAACAAGAACGCTGCATACACTTGATCAGTTCTCGATTCTTGCGAAAACTCTTGTTTTCTGCTCGTGCGATTACTTCCATCATCTCTTGAGCAAGTGACTGTGATCCTTGAAGCAACCATCTGGTACTTCAGCACTTGGAAGAGAAGCAAAAAGCTTGGCGAGTCCATCAGCGAGAAGACACGAAGAAGGGAGTTCTTGCGTGAGATCTGCGTTGAGTGGAGCTCGGGAGAAGTTTGCTTGCATTCTTGTGGTTCTAAGTGCTAAGTAAGATCTTTCTTGTGTTTCCTATGCTTTATACTTGACTCATTTCGAAACGCTGTAGAGAGGTTACTCCACCGAGAAGGAGGTTGCATTTTATCCGAATTTTCCGGGGCTTGATCTATCGATGATCAAGGGATCACCCACCTTAAGGGCACGCCAAGGAGTAGGAGCAAGTTATTCCCGAACCTTGTAAATCCTCTTGTTAGCGTTCTTGTGTTTGTTCTTAGCTTAGTGTTTAGTTTTCTGCAACTCTATTTTTCTTTTGCTTCCGCTGTGCTACTAATCCTTGAGGTGCAGAAAATTTAAAAGTGCTAAAGTTCAAGTGTCTGGCTACATTCACCCCCCCCTCTCTAGCCATCCAAGTTCCAACAGGTTTTGGCTGAGAGTTTTTGGCGAAACTAGCTTGGTTAAAGCTTGTTAGTAGACTACTAGTGCTCAAGGATTGTCCAAGGGTTCTGACGAGGTTTCTCCACCCACAAAGAGCAACAAGAGCTAGCCGGAGGCGTTCCGGGGAATCATCCACCAAAGGATCGGGATCGTCCATCTTACGGACAACAGTGGAGTAGGAGTTTCATCTCTGAACCACGTAAATCGATGTGTCTTTCTTGTTTGTTAGTTTTAGTTTTTATTATTCCGCTTGCGCACTAACATTTGTAGGAAGAAAGATCGAAAAATTGTTATTCACTCCCCCTCTAGCAAACGGTAAAATCCTAACAAGTGGTATCAGAGCGAGGTTCGCTCTTCTACGGACTAACCACCGAGAGAGCAAAAGCTAGAGAAAATGGTGATTGAAGAAAAATTTGGGGATGATATAAATGTTCCATCTCCCTACGATCGCGAGGATTTCAAGTATTGGAAGATGTGAACGATGACATGGTTCGGGATGGATTGGAACAACATGATCATGCTAGAAGAGTCATTTGAAGTTCCAAAAGACAAACATGGGAAAAAGCTCCGACTACGATATTGGAATAAGGAGCAACAAACACAATCAAAGGTAAATGAAAAGGTAATTTCAAAATTATTGAATATTTTGCCTAATGATATAATTAGTGGTGTAGGTAAATACAAAAATGTACACGAATTATGGAGCAAAGTAATTGCTCTACATGAAGACCCTACACAAGCTCAAGTAGTAGAAGAGCCCAAGGAAATGAGCTCAATGATCCAAGAAGAGGAGAAGGATCAATCGGATGAAGAAAGAGGTTCAACATCCAAAGAAGAAGAGAAAGAGGAAAAAGAAAAAGAGGCGCCCATCTCCTCAAGTGAAGTGACACAAGAAAGTGAAAGATCATCCACTTCATCAAGGGAAGAAGAAGATGTCTCCACTTCAAGGATTGAGGGGGAGGAGAGACACACTAGAAGGACAAGTGCCTATTAGGGAAAAAGGAGGTAAACCCTAAACCCAAGTCAATTCATTTAAACTTTAACATGGGTTATAGGGAAAAGAAGGAGAAAAAGCACATTAGGTGTTATACATGTGGTGGGCTAGGACACTACCACACCAAATGCTCAAGGAAAGGAAAGGAGAGTTCAAGAAATTGGAGCATTTGAGGAAGTGGGAAAAGAAGGAAAAAAATAAAAGCTCATATCAAGGGGGAGCTACAAGGGTAAGGGAGGTAATCCCTAACTTTAAGTTTAAATGTAATTCAAATTTAAACTCCTCCATGCATGATAGAAATAATGAAAACTATTTATCCATGCATAGTTTGGTTTTAGATATCATGATAAAAATAGGGTTAATATTGCATATCAAAACCCTAGGGAATTCATGCATTATGATAAACCTAGAACCTCTAGACCTAAGGATCAAGGCACAAATCCCAAGAAGGAGAGACACATGCCTAGAAAGGTGGGAAGGTCTAGGAATATCCAAGGTAGATGTGTTTGCTCTAGGGTTAGAGCTATAGAGTTGGAAAATCAAGTCTTGAGGGCAAGACTTAGCTTGAAGAAATGGAGAAAATCCTAGATAAATTCACTATTGGATCTAAGGGTTTAGGTATGAGGTTGGGTAGTCAAAAACCCAACAATAATAGATCGGGTCTAGGATACCAATCTAAGTTCTCCGATGTCAATAAAAAGAAATATGCTAGGGTAGCATATAACTATGACAAGGAGGGGAAGTCCAAAAATGACAAGGGGTGCCATGCAAAAGCAAGAAGAAAGTCTTAACTAAGGAGAAGGGGTACAAAGTTAAAAAAGTTAGGGTGGTTGACTAAGAGTTACCGGAAGTACACCGGTGTAGTCTAGCGTTTGTTGAGTCACCTAGGGAGGTGACTAAGGTTAAGAGCTCAAGTAGCCAAGTTGGGGACCCATGGTCTATGGATCCCGGGAAGATTTCTCTCGGAAGTCTAGGTGAGTCATGGAGTGTGTCAAAGGATGTGGAGACGGATTTGGAATCTCAATCCTAGGGATTTGACACAATGGGGTTAAGTTTCATGCATGAAAATATGGCATTGGGGTCATATTGCATGAAAATTGATTTTGATGTATAAATATCATATAAATCAATGCTAGGGATGCATTGTAGATTGGTATGTGCAACGACATAAAGAGGAAGTCAAAACTAGGACTTTAGGTCAATGTTTAATTGAACCATTTAGATAGTTTTGAGTTTTGTGTCAATCTTGGGATTGGTGATAGATACATTTTTAAATGTATTTTTCCCAAGTATATATGGGTACTACAAACCTCTCCACAAAATTTGAGAATTTTTAGAGAATTGTGAAATTTCTGATGCATTTCTGAAATTGGGTCAGAAATGCTAAAATTGGGATTTTCAGGGTGCCAGTCGACTGGTCCAGGGGGCAATCGACTGATATGGGCTGAAATGGCTTTTCAGCAGTCGAAAGGTGTCTAAATGATGTAAAAACAAATGTGTAATCTTATGAGGGGTTAGTACACTGTGTTTATGGTCATTAGAGGTTAAAAGATGCAATAAGAGGAAAATTGTTGGAGTCTTTTTGATGTATGACAAAGGGGGAAAAGTGTTGGGTTTAAGTGGGAAACCAAATACGCCTTTGTAAGAAATCCTAAGTCAAGGGGGAGCATAGGTAATGGGGGAGCATTGTTGCTCATTTGGTGGCGTAAGGGGAACCTTGGATAGGTTCTTAAAAAGCCTTTGTAAGTCCAATGTAGGGGGAGCCTTGGAAAGGTTTTAAAAAGCCCGTTTTGGAAAAAGTCCTACACTCTTGGGGAGGTTAGGTGTGAGGATGCCTTGTGATAGGATCCATACATGTTTGCATTGCATATGCATTGGCAGTGTAAGTCCAGGGTGGAGTCTTGGCAACGTATGTCCAAATGGTTATTAGCTTTGTATTTGCTATCTGTTTTCCCTAACTTAAACGTATTGCTAACCATCAAAAAGGGGGAGATTGTTGGGGCAATCTATGGTCCGGAGTGACCATGTGTTTTGATGTTTGGGCAAAGGGTTTAAGTTAGGTTCACCCTTCTATTTGATATGTGTATTTGAGTGTGCAGGTTTGCAGGACCTGGACGGCTTCGGGTCCGATGAAGGATGGCATGGGAGACAAGCCGTGGGCTTACATGCATCCGAGGGACCGTGGACAAAGCAGGGACGATAAGCCGAGGGAAGCGGACTTCGAGGCATACGTGAAGGATGACATGGAGGCAAGCCGTGGGCTTGTGTGCGCATCTGAGGGACGAGAGCCAAAGATGAAGAGGGCTTGAAAGCAATAGATCGAGGTTGCTAGATGAAGAGTCAGCTGAGTTGTGAGGGGTCGAGTGCTGAGGGAAATGTACTCGGGGAAAAGAAGCCTTAGGTATAGGGGTGGACCAGTCGACTGATGCTTAATCAGTCGACTGATGCTTAATCAGTCGACTGGTAAGGTCCACAGAAAGATCAATCGACTGGTGGTGGCTGGAAATTCGAACGTTGAGGTTGCAACGGTCGAATTTGAGTGGGACCAGTCGACTGTCCTAGGGCCAGTCGACTGGTAACTAGACCCGACCCTGGGCCGGGTCCAGCCCGGACCCGGCTCGGAATCGGCCCGGGTTAATGGGCCAGGTGATCCGTTGACCCGGTTCGCCTGGCCGAACCGGAACCAACCTGGCAGACGGTTCGCACAGCCAAAAATCGTGAACCGGCGGTTAACCGCCGGTTCCAACGGCACTGAACCGCCGATTCAATGTCGTTGGAAGGTTTTTTTTCTTTTTTCGACGGATGAGATCATTTGACCGTTTTTTGATCAATGGCTATGATTTAGTGACCGTTATGATCCGAACTCTATAAATAGGGAGCTCATTTCATCATTTTCACACACAACACAACTTCTCTTCTCTCAATCTCTCATTCTCAAATCTCAACTTCTCTTCGCGTTCTTCATTTTTCGACGATAATGGAAGGAGGTCACGGAGCTTCATCATCTTGATCTCGGAGGGGAAAAGAAATAACGTACGAGGATCCCAACCTTCAAATTCAATCCACCGATGATGAGACTGAGGCTCAGCTCCAACGCCCTCCGATCCCCGAAACGCAAGGAAGTACCGATGCGATTACTTCTAAGGTTCAGGAAAATCCTCCTTTAAAATCATCTATTTTCACTAAACATTTTGAGAATGTCACACTTCCGTCGGGAGAAATGCGTGCAAAATGTAAGCATTGCAATGCTTCCTACAAATTCCAAGCTGGCGGTGTCTATGGGTCGTTGAAACGACATGTGGAAACGAAGCACCCGACGGAATATGGGCTTAACCGCTCTTAAACACAATTATCTATATTTTCTAGTGGTAGTAGTACTGATTCTGGTTTATTTTTATATTCGGATAATAAATTAAGAGAATCATTAGCTAAATTTATTTCCGTAGAACATCTTTCTTTTAGTTTTGGCTCTAAATGCACATTTAAAATTTTTTGTAAAGAATCTCTTAATCCTGCTGCTAAACGTGTACCTAGGACTACACTTACTTGTACAATTAAAAGATTAGTAAAACAAGAAAAAAATAATTTAATTGATGAATTTAGTAAATTAAATAATAAAGTTTCTTTATATTCCGATATTTGGAGTGATCATTGGCAAACTCATTCTTATATGGGTGTAACATGCCATTGGATTGATAACTCTTGGATCCTCTGAAAAAGATTGTTAGCTTATAGAGTTTTTGATGAATCACATACTGCTCATAACATTGCACAATTATTACACTTAATTTTAGAAGAATATGGATTGACTCATCAAATATTTACAATATCATTAGACAATGCTAGTTCTAATACCGCTTCTATAGATGAACTAAAATTTATTTGTCAACTTGTTATTGGTGGTTTATTTTTTCATATTCGTTGTGTATGTCATGTTTTAAATTTATGTGTTCAAGATGGATTAAAACTTTTACAAAATTATATTCAACCAATTAGAACCGTAATTTTATACTTATGGTCCCATTTATCTATGATGAAACAATGTGGTAGATTTTGTAAATCTAATGGAATGCGACCTAAAAAATTTCCACGTGATGTTCTAACACGTTGGAATTCAACATATCAATTATTACAAGATTATTTTCAATAAAAGATTTATTATGTTTATTTTTTTGCACAAAATAGTAATACTAATATATATTTATTTTCACAATAATGGAATATTTGTAGTAATATTTGTGAAATTTTAAAGTTTTTAACGTGCCAACTGAACAACTTTCGGTGTTTTAT
>JAGFNQ010006224.1:103296-169386 GCA_024364735.1 Boesenbergia rotunda | reverse complement strand
TTGGATTGAGCCTCGGGGAGCCGTCCAATTTAAAGTTAGTTGTTGTAATTTAATTTCCCAATTTTAAATGAAATTGTCATGTTTAATTTGGTTGCGCTTCCGAAGCGGACCAAATTGGATTTACGACAAATTATTTTTCTTTGGGTATTTGAGCCTCGGGGAGCCACCCTTAGAAAACGATTTGTTGTAATTAATTAAATCCATGAATAAAATATGTTTTAAGAGGTGATGTTCTTACATATTGTTGTCTCCAAAATTAATTAGGAAAATGGTTTCCTATAGAGTTTCTTAATTGAGATTTTCATGAAAATAATATATGGTTGAATTAAGGGAATTGTCTCTTAATTTAATAAGATTTGATTTAGAGAAATCAAAGTCTTAAACATATTATTTCCGAAATTGATTATGACAATTTAGGAAATTGTTTTCCAAAACAATTCCTTTAATAAAGTATGAAATTAGAATTAGGAAATCCGGTTCCTAATTCAAATAATGAGACTTGATAACTTAAGTCACATACATACTTTATTAAGGAAATCGTTAGTCATGACATAATGTCATGAATGTGCTTAGAAAAGAAAGGATGAGACCCAAAACCCCTTACAAAATATTAAGGCCAACACCTTCCATTAATATGGTTAGAATCGGAGTTTTGTTTCTCGTTTGGGTTGATGGACACATTCATGCCCAGCTTGAACCTCAACATGTTCAAACCATGGAATTAGTTTATGAATAATATAGTTGGAGTCAGAGGTCAATCCTTAGTTTTGGTTGTTGGACACATCCAAGCCTGACTAAACGGTTGAATGAGCTCCAACCATATTAAAACTATTTCTTGATTAATGGGTCAGCCT
This sequence comes from Boesenbergia rotunda, assembly GCA_024364735.1. NCBI lineage: Eukaryota > Viridiplantae > Streptophyta > Magnoliopsida > Zingiberales > Zingiberaceae > Boesenbergia > Boesenbergia rotunda. The sequence continues at coordinate 168,532 of JAGFNQ010006224.1, read as the reverse complement.
TAAGCTTGGAGCATCGATTTGTTGTGCCACAGCCAAGGTCGATGTAAAGAGTGGTGCAGTTGGGTGCTATGTATAATGATGCATACTTGTTAATGAGTTAACAACCCAATGATTTATGCAAACATTCAATTAGTTGATAGCATAAAGTGATAGTTACATATATGTGATATGTAATCGGTATAATTACCTACTTTCATAGTTAAGAAAAACTTGATGGCCACAGCCATGGTGGTTCTTATCTATGGTTGGATATCAACCTATTTGGAGATGTTCCTACGATCTCCCGAATTGATAAAAAGGGTTATTCAATTTGAAAAATAAATAGGATTTTTATTAATGTATGTTGATACATTCTTTAATCATTCTTCTCACATAATCTCAATTTGTATTTATAGGATAATCACTCGATCATGTCTTCCCTAAACTTGCGTTCCATTTTGGACGCCAATAAACTGACTGGGCCGAACTTCATGGACTGACTTCGAAACCTGAGGACAGTCCTCAAGGCAAAGAAGCTTGCTAATGTCCTTGAAGATCAACTTCCCAACCGTCCTCTCGAAAGTGCAACTCCAGACCAGTTTCCTGAGTTGCTCAACCTGCTGAAGACTTTAAAGCCTTCTGTGAAGCAGGATCTAAAGACGGTATTGTTAGTTGGTTCCTCGAAGAAAGGTTCTAAGAGGAAGGCCAAAGAACAGAATAAGGGAAAGGAGAAAAAGGCCAAAAAGACTGAAAATACCCTAAAAGGCACTTGCCATCACTGTGGCAAAGAGGGTCACTTGCGAAGAAACTGCAAGATTTATCTTGAGTCCTTGAAAGAGAAGGCATCCAATGCCCCATCCTCTTCAAGTATCTTTGTTATTGAATGTCACTCTATTTCCTCAAACACTTGGGTACTTGATACTGGGTGTAGCTCACATATATGTAATGACATACTGGGGTTAAGGAATAGAAGAAGACTCATCAAAGGAGAAGTGAATTTGCGAGTTGGAAACGGAGCAAAGATTGCTGCTGTTGCCATCGGAACATATTTGCTAAAGCTCCCCACTGGACGTGTCTTAGAATTGGATAATTGTTATTTCGTTCCTTCGTTAATAAAGAACATTGTATCTATTTCATGTTTGAATGAAAAGGGTTATCATTTAACTTTTAGTAACAATTGTTGTTACATAACTTTAAATGGCGTTCTTTATGGGAATGGAACTTTGTGCAATGGTATCTACACGTTAGATTTATCCGGTGACATTTTCAATATCGAAGTTAGCAACAAACGTGCTCGAATAGATAATCGAATAGACTCCTACACGTGGCATTATCGTCTTGGCCATATAAGTAATAAACGCATGACCGAATTGCACCGATGTGGAATTCTGGAATCATTTGAACCCGGTTCATTTGATACATGCGAATCATGCTTAAAGGGCAAGATGGCCAAATTACCCTTTTCCGGAAAAGGTAATCCAGTGGGAGAATTGCTTGGTCTAGTACATACTGATGTATGTGGACCAATGTCAACTCTTGCACAAGGAGGCTATAGCTACTTCATCACCTTTATCGATGATCACTCACGATTCGGGTATGTGTTCTTGATGAAACACAAATCTGAAGCTTTTGAGAAATTCAAAGAGTTCAGAAATGAAGTAGAGAAACAGCTTGGCAAAAGTATTAAGATACTTCGATCCAATCGGGGTGGTGAATACTTGAGTCAAGAGTTTCAAGATTATCTTAGGGACAATGGGATATTGTCCCAATGGACTCCGCCGTATACACCACAGCATAATGGTGTATCTGAGAGGCGCAACCGAACCTTGATGGACATGGTTAGGTCTATGATGAATCATGCAACTCTTCCAAAATCCTTTTGGGGCTATGCACTTAAGACAGCTGTTTACTTGCTAAACAGAGTCCCGACCAAGGTAGTCTCTACTACTCCATATGAGATATGGAATAGTAAGAAACCTCACTTAACTCACCTTAAGATATGGGGTTGTCCTGCTTATGTGAAGCGGACTATATCAGACAAACTGGATGCTAAGTCTGATAAATGTCTATTTATTGGATACCCTAAGGAAACGAAGGGTTACCAATTCTATCATCCCTTGGAACAAAAGGTGTTTGTTTCAAGGCATGCTGTGTTTCTGGAAAGAGAATTTCTTTTACAAGAAAACAGTGGGAGTGGCATTGAACTTGATGAAGTTTAAGAAACTCCAATAGACATTACAGAGACACCTAGTCTAGACCCACAACCGATAACTCATAGTGATGAGCTATCAGTTGAACCTAAAACAACACCACCTCTTCGTAGGTCTGATAGGACACGCAATATTCCAGAGAGATATGGATTTCTCATAAGCGAATCGAACGACGTGTTACTCATAGGCGATGACGAACCTATAAGTTATGAAGATGTTCTGAGATGTTCAGAAAGGGATAAATGGCTTGAAGCCATGAAGTCGGAAATGGATTCCATGTACGAAAACCAAGTATGGGACTTGGTTAACCCACCTGAAGGAATTAAGCCCATAGGGTGCAAGTGGGTTTTCAAGAAGAAAACCGACATGGAAGGTAATGTTGTTACCTTTAAGGCTAGATTAGTGGCAAAAGGATATCGTCAGAAACAAGGAATTGATTATGACGAAACCTATTCACCAGTAGCTATGCTTAAATCCATTCGGATGCTCCTAGCCATAGCAGCTCATTATGATTATGAGATATGACAAATGGATGTGAAAACAGCTTTCCTTAATGGAAACCTGCTTGAGGACGTATACATGATACAACCTGAAGGTTTCACATCGGTTGATAAAACCAAAGTATGCAAGCTTCGACGATCCATATATGGACTGAAGCAAGCATCTAGGAGCTGGAACATCCGTTTTGATGAGACAATCAAAGAGTTTGATTTCTCACAAAATCCTGACGAATCTTGTATGTACAAGAATGTTAGTGGGAGTGCAGTCGTATTCCTAGTACTATATGTCGATGACATTTTACTTATAGGAAACGATATATCAGTTTTACAGACAGTTAAAATTTGGTTGTCCAAAACTTTCTCCATGAAAGACCTGGGAGAAGCAACCTATATCCTTGGGATTAAAATCTATAGAGATAGATCAAAACGGTTGCTTGGTCTTTCGCAGTCTACATATATAGACCGAGTGCTAAGAAGGTTTAGCATGTTGGAATCCAAGAAAGGTTACCTTCCCATTAGGCATGGGATCAATCTTTCAAAGTCTATGTGTCCGCGCACAGAAGACGAGAGGATTTGCATGAATAAGATTCCCTATGCATCCGCAATAGGATCTATCATGTATGCTATGATATGTACTAGGCCCGATGTATCATATGCTTTGAGCGTCACAAGCAGATACCAGTCGGATTCAGGAATGGATCATTGGGCGGCAGTTAAGACAATCCTTAAGTACTTAAGAAGAACTAAGGATGTGTTCCTAATATAAGGAGAAGGAGATATGGTAATACGTGGGTATACAGATGCCAGTTTTCAGACAGATAAGGATGACTCCAAATCGCAATCTGGATACGTATTTACTTTGAATGGAGGCGCAGTAAGTTGGAAAAGTTCCAAACAAGACACCGTAGCGGATTCTACCACGGAGGCGGAATATATCGCAGCTTCGGAAGCAGCAAAGGAAGCGGTCTGGATCAAGAAGTTTCTCTCCGAACTTGGTGTAGTTCCAACCATTGATGAAGCAGTGCCGGTTTACTGCGACAACAATGGAGCTATTGCACAAGCAAAGGAACCAAGGTCTCATCAGCGATCCAAACACGTGCTTCGCCGTTATCATCTGATCAGAGAGATTATAAGTAGGAATGACATACAAATTGAGAGAGTTCCTACTGAAAGGAACATAGCGGATCCTTTAACTAAGGCCTTGCCTCAAAACAAGTTTGAGGGTCATGTTAGAGCCTGTGGTATTGGATACCGTAGCGATTGACATTAGGCCAAGTGGGAGTTTGTTAGTGATATGAGAGAAGTGTCCTAAGGCAATCGCCTTATGATTGTAAACATTTATTTTAATAAATGATAATTCACTATTTGAGTGTACATGTTTGTGTATTTGATTGGGATCTTAAACTCATCTACTGAATGTCCGCAATACAACTCACAGCATAAGAGAATTTGTGATGGGATCACAACTTGTGATTATCTCTATATGTGCAAATGTGAAGTATTGAAAATATCCCTAGTCGATGAATTGATAAAAACGGACACTATCAATTCTGTTGAGACTAGCATGAGTTATTCTCTAATCAGCTGATTCTCACTGGCTGGTGACATTGGGATGTCCGGAGATAAACATGGATGCTAGTTAAGGGAACTAGTTCATTGGAGTGACTAGCTGTAAAACTTCATATGGTTATCTATATAGATATGTCAATGAAGTTCTTACTGCAGCTTAAGTGCGATGTTCCTTTGACTTGCGGTGTTCAAGTCATCTTGGTCATGGAGACTTATACTTTAACATCTTAAGCAAGCATCTCCAAGGAGGTGTGGACCCAGGATGATTGGGTATGAGCCGAAGTGCCCGAAGATGTTTAAATAGCCTACAAAGGATTCACCACTTGACGGGCCCAAATTATACTAATTAATTTGTCACGAAATGTATGGGCTCATCAAATTTAAATGTGAATGAATTGCTGGAAACCCTTTTACAATCAAAATCATGAAAATGTAATATAGGGGCCACAGGTCGTATTTTTCTCGGGGCTAGTTGTCATGTTTGATTCGCGCTTGTGTTTATGTGTCGTTTGTGTTTTCGGGTTTCAAATCAAAATTAAGGTTTGGGTTCAATTTGAAATGAGAATGCATTGAAATTAAAAGAACTTAACTAAAATGAGCCAAGCAAATTGATGATAATAAACCACTCAACAAATGGAATACCCAATTCAACCAAAACAACTCAGTCGAAGTTAAAAGAGCATAAAGTAGATATTAAATGCAATCTAGATGCTAAATAGATGAATAACGCAGTGATGGCATATTGTGGAGACAAACAAGCTGAACACAACAATAGCATAAGAAATTTCAGACTTTAGACAAACTACAATTCAGCTCTGCTACAAGATTTGCAAGCCAACAATCGCTAACAAAATTCAGAAATGGCTAAATGTCACACTAGCTGAGTTCAAGCACCATAGCACCACAAAATCAGCATATAATTGGATGCCAATCAATGCTTAAACTGCCTCTCGATACTAAGTGTAGAAGTAAACAACTTGATACACCAAAATGAGAAAATTGTTGTGCCAAATACAATTCAAATCAGTTTCAAGTGGTTACTTAGCTGTGACTAATGTAAAGCAACTGGTAATTCAGAATTACAGCCAGTAAGTATAACTTGGAAAATAAAACCTTTCGAGAAGTGGTAAGCAGAATTGAGTGAAGGAAATCAGAATTGAAGCAGAAATTCAGCAGTGCAGGGATTGAGTGTGAAGCTGCTGCAGAAATGCAACAACCGAAGCAGAAACTAATGGATCAGGTTGAACATGATGCAATGGTTCACTAACTACAGCTGTTCTGATAAATTGAAATCAAGGATTCATACACAAGTTGAAAATTCTCAGAATTGATTCAAACTTGCAGAAATAACTTGCAGTTTTGCAGATTTTCAGAAATGATCTAGGTGCAGAGCAACAAACAACAAGCTGATATCTATACACTACTCTACAGTTCGGAAAGCTTCAGAATGACTGATGAATACTTGACACAAATTAAGAAGTGCTAAGCTAACAATTGGTGAAAGTAACTGATGTGCAGGAAACAAACGTGATACGCACAATGAATACTTGGCACGCACAAGGAAATTGGCACGCAAGGTTTTGGACAGAATTAAACTGAAGTTTAAACGAAATCTATCACTACACAAGTTAACTAACTGACTACTTGCCAAATTAAACCTAATTAAGCAGCAAACGAATTCAGAAATTGAAATTAACTAATTCTGAAACCAAGAACAGAAACAGAAAAGTGCCGAAATCTGATTACAGCTACAACAAAACGAAATTAAACTATCTAAGCTACTCCTCAATGCTTCCCTAGCTCGAATCCTCCTTGTTCGTCACTCAAGTGTGAGCTTCGAACCCGCAAGCTCAGCAAGTCGATGGAAAATGGCATCTGCGATTCAAAATCAGCTCACATCTGCTCAAATCCGAAACCCTATCCAATTCCTTCAACTCAGCTGCGATGATGGATTGGAATTGATCCGAGCACTCCAGGGAACCCCTCTAAACTACTCAGGATGATTAATTGATGCGCAGCCGATGTTGACGAAACCAAACGGCAGAGCTCCGGAGACCTCACAAAAGCTCTGTTCTTGGGCAATTGAGAGCTGGAAATTCACCGAGAACCCTTCCCAATGACCTAGAATTCAATCTAAGCAAGAAATGAGGGGTCGCGCCCCTTTGGATGAAGAAAACTACTCAAGAACTGATGAACAAACGAAGAAGACGAAGAACGGCGAGGAAACGCGACAAGTTGAGCTGCGGCTGTGTTTTTGATTAAATAGGAATCAATGGACGGCTCAGATCGATCGGAGGAGATCCAACGGCTGATCTTGCTCTGATTGAAGCCAAACTTTTATGATGATGATCTGGGGTCAGGATCTGCCTTGTGGTAGCTCGGATCCTCCAGATGTGCAACGGATGGTCCAGATCAACTCTACCTGTGAATGGACGCTCTAGAGCCCTCCTTGCTTGATCCAACGGTTGATCTAGCTCTGATTGGGATGAAACCTTCAGATCTTGATCATAGAGCTTGATCAACCCTAACTCTAGCTCGGATTGCTTCAGATCGTCCCGGATGGCTCAGATCTAGCCGCTCTTGAATCGGACAGCCCGGATTAATCGTAGGCTTGATAATTCGATCCGGTTCACATCCGACTCAAGTTTGACCCAGTATACCCTAGGTCCAGGATCCTTTCATGCCTACAAAAATATATCAGAAAATTAGTGGCCAAATAATCCAAAAATTGTAATTTTGCAATTAAGTCCAAAATAATAGAAAATCCTAAAACCTAGGGTAAAATCACAATTAACAATAAAAACATGGATCAAACATGGATTTTAGCACTTAAAATAATCAATAAAATGGTGCTTATCAACTCCCCCACACTTAACCTTGAGCGTCTCGCGAAACAACTAAATAAGTATCCCTTAGGCTCTCTTAAGCATAATTAGAAGCAAATGAAAAGATATTACCTAAGATTGTCAATTCTCATAAATCTAAGCTCTATGGATTAGTATCTTGTCCTTAAATCAACAACTTAGCCTTTTCATCAATCATGAGTCATTGGGATGAATTTAAATCACTAGCCTTTCAAGGGAAGTTTTGGTGGCTCTCTCCTTAAATTCTAACTTGATGATGGAAGTGGAGCTCACTCTCACACACATGTTTCTTGCACTACCATAGGCTTGCTTATTATCTAATCTCTACCATTAATCATGAATAGGATCAACAACTATAAAAACAAATGAAAACATGAAAAATGGTGAGAAATGAAATAGAAATCAAGGAAATGGAAAAATTGATGGAATGGAGGACTTGGTTGCTCAAAAATGTTTCCAATGTGCTTTGCCCCATCTTTACAGTCCTCTAGTGATATCAAAAGTATGGTGAAGTAAATCTTGAGTAATTCCTTTGGTTTGGATGAAAACCCTTTCTTGGTTTCAATGTGCCATTTTCTTCTATTGTGTGCCAAATTTCTTTCTTCATTCTCTTTTCTGATTTTTTTTCCTCTTTCTTTCTTTTCTCTACTCAAATCAGAATGTATTGGAATAGATCTTCAATTCGGATGAGCTGCCGTGAGCTTCAATGATTCCATGGTGCCAAAGTTCACTTGTGTCCACTTTGTTTCTCTCTTTTTCTTTTCTTTTCTCAAGCTGTTTTTTTTTTCTTTTCTTGTAGCTCCACGGCAGATTCCTTGCCATTCTCTGATTTCTCAAACAATAGTGTAGTGGAGAATTTGAATTGTCCACTTGGAAATGGCTGAATTCCCAATCGAATTTCAGCCCCTTTCTTTTCTTTTTCTGAGTGCTGATCAGAATTCCTAGCATCCACCTTTCTTGTTCTGATAGGCTGTGATGTGCTTCAATCTATGATACATTTCCGAATTTTATTCTCTGATTCACAGCCCTTGAAAACCAATTTCAGCTCCTAGTTGACAAATTTCTGCACAAACTGCTTGTATGGACTTTTCTGCACCTATTCTCCTTGAACTCAGATTGTCCAGCTGCAAAGTTAGCTTGTATTCAAGCCCCTTTTCTTTGTTTCTCTCTCTTCTTCACAATCAATAATTTACAGGTAACTTCCTGCCGAGAATCAGCAATAAAAGGCTTGAGAATTTTTCTTTGTTGCTGAATTTTCTTCCATTGTTCTTCAATCTGCAAAGTTAGATTTGAAACAATTACTGCCGTGAGCTTCATTTGCTTCATGTTCTGATTCTATCCAGCTTGAAGTTGGTACAAAACTGCCTCACTGATTTCCAAAATCGAAATTGTTTGTTTCTCCTTGAATGCTTTGCTCAATTTCATCTCTTGACCACTACCTTCCACTTGGGTCAGAATTTTTTTTCGAAAGGGTGCAGATTTTCTCTTTGCTTGCCACTGAAATCTTCAAAATATAGTAAGGAAACTCAATCTCCAATTTCTTCCATCCTCTAACTCATTCTTGGCACCAAACATCACTCACTTGGCACATGCATTTTTTTTTTTTTTTTTTTTTCGAATTGAAGTGCCTCTTTGATACCAAATCTTTCCAAAAACTATCACTCCCCCACACTTAAATCTTTGTCCGTCTCGGGCAAAATAGAATTAGAAACATTCAAACACAAGTCCAAAGAAAAGTGGGGTAAGAGTAAGAAATAAGTAAGAAAAATGGAATAAACATGATTATTGCTAAAATTGATGTGGAAAGGAAAACAAATGGATTAGCCTCTATAGATGTGATCCAATCATTGAAATATGGTTTTGAAAGAACCTAAGCAAGTTCTAGAGCCAATAGCATATGTGTTCACAAATATAAGGCTAATTCTCACTAGGTGAAAATATTCATCCCAAGTCCTCAATTAAGAATCTAAAGCAAGTAGTACTCAAGCATCCAAGATTTCATCCATTAGCTCAAACCCTAAGTTTTAACAACCAAATTTAATTTATTTTCAAAAGACTCTAACATGCATGAAGATAACCTAAAGGGATACATTTATTTCCACTCATGCAAGAAAAAGTGCTAAAAGAAAAAAATGGTATTTACAATATCTATTTATTCAATTTACTCTAGAAAACATAAAAGTGAAAAATGCGATAAAAGAAAATACAAGAAAGAAAAATCTCCCCTTTATTTCTGGTGGACGGAGTCGATCCAGAAGAGCCTCCATCCTGGTAGTGGAGGTGTCTGGGTGGCTGGAGATTCGGGACTCCCCCACACTTGAACTTCGCAAAAAATTTCTCTGGTGGCCTAAGGCGATTCAGGTTCAAGAGCCATTCAAGGGATGGAGTGCTTTTAATTAAAGTCAGATCATCTCCTCCTTCTTGATGCCCTTCAGAAGTCCTTCCAGGAGGCTGAAGTCTGTTCAGTTGGAGTGCCCACTCCTGAAGTCTTCTGGACCCTGCAAAAACATGTAATACCTCTCTCAAGCGTTCAGGGTCAGAAAGAAATGATATAAGTTCAGTTTCTGCATGAAATAAATCCAAATCTGCATCATGTCCAATTAAATCAATCTTGGTGTCTCAATGAAATTTTCAAAATTATTTCCTACCAAATTTGCATCCATATACTCATCACAATTAAAGAAATCAATTTCTGGCTCATCAATAGAAATTTCACAATTATTTTCAATCAAGGGTGTATCAAGTAATGTGTCACAACCAATCAAATCAATATCAGGTATCTCCAAAAGTCTTTCACATTCATTTTCAGCATATGAAATAGCAAGAGATTCATCAAAATAAATAACATCAATTTCAGGCACTTCTAAAAAATTTTCACTATCCATATCCACAAAAGATGTATTAAGTGATTCATCATAAAAAACTACATCAATTATGGGTGCCTCTAAAATTATTTCACTATCCATAGCAAGAGATGTATCCAGTAATGCAGTATGATCAATGAAATCAATGTTTGGTGCCTCTATTGGATTTTCACAAACAATCTCTACACAAGGTATATCAATAAATACATCAGAATCAATAAAGTCATCCCTAGGTACCTCACTGCATTTTTCTGAACAAAGAGGAGAAATACTTACCTGAGCGTGCTGGATAATACCTGAAGGTGTATCTGTGGTCTCCTCCTGGTCATGTTCATGCTCCTCTTCAGCTTCAGGCTCTGGTGGACAATCAACTGGTGATCCTTGGGTACTTGCTTCCACCATGCAAGTCCCTACACTTTCTGGTTCATCATCTAAATCTTGTGGTGGTCCCTGGGGCTTTGTGCAATCCCCTACACCTATGGAATCATCTCCTCTACATGCTTCTCCTGTAATATATGCTCTAGGTGCCCAGACTTTGATGAGTACGTCATCTTCTTCTTCTTCTATCAAATGTGCAAGATTACTTGAAGAAGGACTTGGCCCTGCACTAGGGTCACCTTGAACTTGCATTTGATTCACTTGACTAGCAATTTGTCCAACGCCTCTTTCGATGTCTTGAAGCCTTTGCTGCTGTTGATGATATTGTACAACTAGTTGATAAATCTCCTCAATTCTTTGTTGTTGTGCCTCATTCTCAAAGCCTCCTTGACTAGCATAGCTCCTTGACTGATTTTGAAAGGATGAAATGGGCTGAAAATTTTGAGCTTGCTGTGATCCTTGAAAACCATGCTGTTGGGGCTGATTAAAGGACTGATTAGAGGGCTGATATGCTGGAAAATTTTGCTGGGAAATGTAGCCCTGAAAGTTTTGATTTTGAGCTGGAAAATTAGGTGGCGAAGGCTGAAAATTCTGCCCTTGAAACCCTTGATTGTAGGGCTGTGAAAACTGGTTCAAGGGCTGTGTAGGCTGAAAATTTTGTTGGTTTTGCGCTGGAAAAACTGGGAATGATTGAAAACTTTGCTGCCCTTGATTGTATTGCTGGAATTGAGGTTCAAAATGCTGAAATGGTTGCTGAAAATTGGGCTGAAATTGCTGAAAACTGGGCTGAAAATTCTGGAAAATTGGCTGCCCGTTCTGAAAATTCTGGAAATTCTGTAAATTGCTGGAATTCGGCTGAAATTGTTGGAATTGTTGTGGTTGCTCGAATTGTTGCAATGGTGGCTGAAAAAACTGATTTGGTTGCTCAAAATTAGGATAGGGCTGCTGAAATTGATCATTCGGGTGCTGAAAATTCAAATGGGGCTGCTGGAAATCAAAATATGGCTGCTGGAATTCTTGGAGTGGCTGAAGTGGTTGTTGAGGTGGCTTCTGATAAGTAAATGACTGAGCTTTACGTTCTAGTTGGTAATCCAACCCCTTTAACACATTTTTTAACTCCTCCAATGCCTCTTCTATCTCTTTTGACCCCATTTTGAATTTGCAGCCCTGTCACAAAACAAACAAGAAAAATGGCAGCAACCGTATATGAAAGAATAAGCACAATAAAATGGAACCCAATGATATGTCTAAAAGCATACAAACAAAAATCAAACAAATCAACTAGTTGCTTCCCCGGCAACGGCGCCAAAAATTTGACGGGCCCAAATTATACTAAATTAATTTTGTCACGAAAGGTATGGGCTCATCAAATTTAAATATCAATGAAATGCTGGAAACCCTTTTTACAATCAAAATCTGAAAATGTAATATAGGGGCCACAGGTCGTATTTTTCTCGGGGCTAGTTGTCATGTTTGATTCGCGCTTGTATTTATGTGTCGTTTGTGTTTTCGGGTTTCAAATCAAAATTAAGGTTTGGGTTCAATTTGAAATGAGAATGCATTGAAATTAAAAGAACTTAACTAAAATGAGCCAAGCAAATTGATGGTAATAAACCACTCAACAAATGGAATACCCAATTCAACCAAAACAACTCAGTCGAAGTTAAAAGAGCACAAAGTAGATATTAAATGCAATCTAGATGCTAAATAGATGAATAGCGCAGTGATGGCATATTGTGGAGACAAACAAGCTGAACACAACAATAGCATAAGAAATTTCAGACTTTAGACAGACTACAATTCAGCTCTGCTACAAGATTTGCAAGCCAACAATCGCTAACAAAATTCAGAAATGGCTAAATGTCACACTAGCTGAGTTCAAGCACCATAGCACCACAAAATCAGCATATAATTGGATGCCAATCAATGCTTAAACTGCCTCTCGATACTAAGTGTAGAAGTAAACAACTTGATACACCAAAATGAGAAAATTGTTGTGCCAAATACAATTCAAATCAGTTTCAAGTGGTTACTTAGCTGTGACTAATGTAAAGCAACTGGTAATTCAAAATTACAGCCAGTAAGTATAACTTGGAAAACAAAACCTTTCGAGAAGTGGTAAGCAGAATTGAGTGAAGGAAATCAGAATTGAAGCAGAAATTCAGCAGTGCAGGGATTGAGTGTGGAGCTGCTGCAGAAATGCAACAACCGAAGCAGAAACTAATGGATCAGGTTGAACATGATGCAATGGTTCACTAACTACAGCTGTTCTGATAAATTGAAATCAAGGATTCATACACAAGTTGAAAATTCTCAGAATTGATTCAAACTTGCAGAAATAACTTGCAGTTTTGCATATTTTCAGAAATGATCTAGGTGCAGAGCAACAAACAACAAGCTGATACCTATACACTACTCTACAGTTCGGAAAGCTTCAGAATGACTGATGAATACTTGACACAAATTAAGAAGTGCTAAGCTAACAATTGGTGAAAGTAACTGATGTGCAGGAAACAAACGTGATACGCACAATGAATACTTGGCACGCACAAGGAAATTGGCACGCAAGGTTTTGGACAGAATTAAACTGAAGTTTAAACGAAATCTATCACTACACAAGTTAACTAACTGACTACTTGCCAAATTAAACCTAATTAAACAGCAAACAAATTCAGAAACCGAAATTATCTAATTCTGAAACCAAGAACAGAAACAGAATAGTGCCGAAATCTAATTACAGCTACAACAAAACGAAATTAAACTATCTAAACTACTCCTCAATGCTTCCCTAGCTCGAATCCTCCTTGTTCGTCACGCAAGTGTGAGCTTCGAACCCGCAAGCTCAGCAAGTCGATGGAAAATGGCATCTGCGATTCAAAATCAGCTCACATCTGCTCAAATCTGAAACCCCATCCAATTCCTTCAACTCAGCTGCGATGATGGATTGGAATTGATCCGAGCACTCCAGGGAACCCCTCTGAACTACTCAGGATGATTAATTGATGCGCAGCCGATGTTGACGAAACCAAACGGTAGAGCTCCGGAGACCTCACAAAAGCTCTGTTCTTGGGCAATTGAGAGCTGGAAATTCACCGAGAACCCTTCCCAATGACCTAGAATTCAATCTAAGCAAGAAATGAGGGGTCGCGCCCCTTTGGATGAAGAAAACTACTCAAGAACTGATGAACAAACGAAGAAGACGAAGAACGGCGAGGAAACGCGACGAGTTGAGCTGCGGCTGTGTTTTTGATTAAATAGGAATCAATGGACGGCTCAGATCGATCGGAGGAGATCCAACGGCTGATCTTGCTCTGATTGAAGCCAAACTTTTATGATGATGATCTGGGGTCAGGATCTACCTTGTGGTAGCTCGGATCCTCCAGATGTGCAACGGATGGTCCAGATCAACTCTATCTGTGAATGGACGCCCTAGAGCCCTCCAAGCTTGATCCAACAGTTGATTGAGCTCTGATTGTGATGAAACCTTCAGATCTTGATCATGGAGCTTGATCAACCCTAACCCTAGCTCGGATTGCTTCAGATCGTCCCGGATGGCTCAGATCTAGCCGCTCTTGAATCGGACGGCCCGGATTAATCGTAGGCTTGATAATTCGATCCGGTTCACATCCGACTCAGGTTTGACCCAGTATGCCCTAGGTCTAGGATCCTTTCATGCCTACAAAAATATATCAGAAAATTAGTGGCCAATTAATCCAAAAAATGTGTAAATTTGCAATTAAGTCCAAAATAAGATAAAGTTCCAAAACCTAGGGTAAAATCATAATTAAGCAATAAAAACATGGGTCAAACATGGATTTTAACATCTAAAATAATCACAAAAATGGTACTTATCAGTTACCTCTTTTGAATCACTCATATTGAATTTACGGATCATTTCTTGTGTGTATTTCGATTGGTGCACATGGATCCCATCTCGGGGTTGTTTGATTTCAAGTCCAAGGAAGAAAGTCAACTCTCCCACTAGAGTCATTTCAAATTCATTTTTCATGTGTCCAATGAATTCATTTAAATAACCCTTGTTATTTGAGCCACAAATTATATCATCGACATATACTTGGGCTACAAAAATATTGTCACCATCTCTCCGTAGAAATAGTGTAGGGTCTATTTGGCCTCTAACGAAACTCTTTTCAATTAGGAATGTCGACAACCGCCCATACCAAGCTCGGGGTGCTTATTTAAGGCCATAGAGTGCCTTTTTGAGCTTGAACACGTGGTTTGGAAATTCGGTACTCTCAAACCCCGGAGGTTGTTCAACGTAGACCTCTTCTCTAATTAAACCATTTAGAAAGGCCGATTTGACATCCATTTGATATAACTTGAAGCCTCGATGTGCTGCAAATGCAAGCATCAATCGGATGGATTCTAATCGTGCCACGGGAGCATAAGTCTCATCATAATCAAGGCCTTCAACTTGACTGTAGCCCTTGGCTACTAAGCGTGCCTTGTTTCTAATGATTTCTCCCTTATGATTTAATTTATTCTTGAAGACCCATTTGGTTCCAATGATGGTGGTCTTCTTAGGTCTAGGGACTAAGTCCCAAACGTGACTCCTTTCGAATTGACCTAGTTCATCTTGCATTGCAATGATCCAATCGAGATCATTTAATGCTTCATCAATTTTCCTAGGTTCAATTTTGAAAATTAAGGCAACTTCATTATCCTCATTCTGGAAGAATGATCTAGTTCTAACCCCATGATGGATGTCTCCAACAATTTGGTCTTGGGGATGACTAGAGGCTAATCTAGTTTGCCGAGGTGTTGGTGGTGCTTCTTGAATGGATTCACTAGACACAAGCTCAGCCTCAGGATCCGACTGATCAATGGGTTGTCTAGGCTCACCGTCATCAGACTCATCACCATCAACAACATTTGGAGTTTCATTCAAACTTAGTCTCCTAAGTTCGAATTGGACTTCATCTCCTAATTGACCATTGACTTTCGGAATTTCTTCAAAGGCAACATCAGAAGACTCTTCAACTAACCTAGATTTCTTGTTGTAGACTCGATAGACTTTGCTAACTAGGGAGTACCCGACTAGTATCCCTTTATCAACTTTTGTCGTGAACTTTCCAAGGTGATCCTTGGTGTTTAGGATAAACACCTTACAACCAAACACCTTAAGGTGTTTAACCGTAGGTGGTTTCCCAAACCAAAGTTCATGGGGAGTCTTTCCTAAGAACCTATGGATGAGGACTCGGTTTTGCACATAGCAAGCAGTATTTACAGCTTCAGCCCATAAGTAACTCGGTAGTGAGTACTCATTAAGCATGCTTCGTGCAACCTCTTGTAAAACATGGTTCTTCCTCTCTACAACACCATTTTGTTGTGGTGTTCTAGGAGTGGAGAACTCATTGTTGGAAACGAGATGGCTATAGAGGGGGGGGGGTGAATATAGCCGGACACAATTTCTTGGCTCTTTTCGAATCTTCTCTGCAATTAAGTTAGTAGCAGCGGAAACAAAACAAATGTAGAGAAGCAAACTTAACAAAACTACAGAAACAGAGAATACAAACCAAGGATCGCTAACAAGGATCGTTTACAAGGTTCGGGGATAACTTGCCCCTACTCCTTGGCGTGCCCGTGAGGTGGGCGATCCCTTGATCGTCGGCAGATCAAGTCCTGGTGAACTCCGGATAGTAGAAGCCTCCTTCTCGGTGGAGAAACCTCTCCACAAGTGATCTTAAGAAGATACAAGTTAAGCAGACGAGACACTCGAGAAGACAAGCTCACAAAGATGCACAAGAAAGCTCAAGCACAAAGCAACAGAGAGCACGAACACAGCCCAGCCAAACTTCCTAAGTTTCTGTCTTGTTCGCCACCGCTCCTCTGCATCCAGCTTCGTCACTTAAGCTCTGCTCACCATCACAAGCTTCATCAGCATCCACTGAGCCAGCCTGAACCCACTGACCTCCCTGAGCACTCAGTCCACTGAAGACCTCCTCTCCAGCTGAGCCTCCGTCAGTCGCCAGCTGCGTCAGTTGCCCGTTGAAACCTGAGAATGAGAAACAGCCAAACCTGCTCAACGGAAAGCCTCCCATTGACCCTCCTTGAGTGTTTGAATCAACTGCTATCACCTGCACACTCCAACAGAGGCTTAGCAATGCATATCAAAACATATCAGCAGTGTATCAGAGAATCGGCAGTGAAAACAGACGCGATCAGAGCTTCTGACAGCGTATTTAAATTAAAGTTCTACGCCTGATCGGTCACCAGACCGATCAGGAAGGACCTTGATCTGTCACCAGACCGATCCAGAAGTCTTCTGCACACTCCTGATTGGTCCCCAGACCTATCAGGCTCCTGCCTGATCGGTCACCAGACCAATCAGGCTCCAGCCTGATCGGTCACCAGACCAATCAGGCTGCTTCCAGACCAATCAGGAGTCATCTTGATCGGTGATAGTGAGAACCTTGCGACAAATGATCGTTCACTAGACCGATCTGAGCAGTATCCCTGATCGGTCACCAGACCGATCAGGAGCAGATCAGCAGGGGAACTCATCTCACTGTTCGCTCCCTGATCGGTCACCAGACCGATCAGGAGCTGTGCAGTGAGTGAAACACATACTCCCTGATCGGTCACCAGACCGATCAGTCATCGCTGGATCGGTCACCAGACCGATCCACGAAGGAGCACCGTGCTAACTCCCTGATCGATCACCAGACCGATCCAGGGACTCAAACTCAGCCCTCCAAGCTAAGTTTTCATCCACCTTAGCCCTCTAAGCTAAGGATTGTTCACCTAACTCTCCAAGTTGGGAATTTGCACCTAACCCTCCAAGTTAGGACTTTTCACCTAGCCCTCCAAGCTAGGACTTTTCACCCAACCCTTCCGAATTAGGACTTTCTCAAACCTAGCCCTCCAAGCTAGGACCTGACGCTCCAAGCCAGGACTTTTCACCTAGCCCTCCAAGCTAGGACTTTTCTACACCTAACCCTCCAGGTTAGGATTTTCCCAACACCTAGCCATCCAAGCTAGGATTTTCCATACCATGCCTGATCCCCGATCAGGACTTAATCATCATCAATAAACATCCACCTAAACTAAAATCGGTGTCAACACCAAAACAATAATCAGGGCCAGACTGCATCAACAATCTCCCCCTTTTTGTTGTTTGACAACCCTATTTTAAGTTTAGGGATTCAATCAATTCAATTCTCATAAGGGAATCATGATCCTTCCCCTATAATAACCATAAACTTAATCAGCTATTTTCTCCCCCTTTGTCAAACATCGAAAAGGGTATGGTTATTAAGTTTGAACATACCTCCCCCTCAAACATGGGTCTCTCCCAAAACCCAAAATAGTCAAAGGTAAAATTTTGCATATGAGAGACATATACCATAAATGTATCATGGCAACAATGTATATGCATCATACGGCAATAAGTGTGAACTTGCACATGAAAACATATACAGAAATATATCAAGGTCAAACATGTATATGTTTCATATGACAAGTAAGGAATGCATCTGTATCTGACATATAATCCTGATTGGTCACCGTGACCGACCAGGTTCATTGATTACGTGATACAGACATATTTCTTGTTAGTCCGGGGAGCGATCAAATTTCAGAAAAATTCCTGAAACTCTGATACATTCCTGATCAGACTGCATTAACAATATGCATTCCACAATAGGGGTGTAGACTCTATTAATATTCGTCATTTCAGAAAAATTTCCGAAACACGACATTAAGAACAAGAGTCATGACTCAACAAACCCTTTCTTATGAATTTGAACATTCCAACATAGGTTTGTATCTAATCAAGTTTCATTCCAAGTATGATTCGCCAAACCTCATTTTAACACTTGATGTTTCAGAAAAATTTCTGAGGTTCAAGAGTCTCAACAATTCCTTAGAAATGAATTTGTATTCACTTAGTACCAGGTTTCTACCAATGAATGATCAAGTATGTTCATGTTCTTGGAATAATCAGGTGTGTATCAGATTTGTTTGTATCAAAATGATCAGGTAATCTGATATAACTTGATGAAATGAGATCGGACCGAGGAGTAGTCTGATACCTCTGATCAGTGTTGAGCTGATCGGTCACCGAACCGATCAGTATGATTCCTGATCGGTTACCAGACCGATCAGGGTGAGTCCTGATCGGTCGGTGGACCGATCAGGTCTGACACAGACTGTTTTCTGAACTTGATCAGTTTCAGAAATAGATTTGTTTCAACCCTTAACCATTCCCAAACTCTAATTCAAATAGTTTTAATCCATTTGGTCCTAAGGGTTCCCTTAATCAAAATCTATGTCATGATTTGTGTCAGAGCATGATAGTATTTTCTAAGCATGAACTTGAGTATCAAAACATGTTTGTATCAAAGCATGATCATATCAAGAAACCTTAGTTTGATACAAGGGAATCACTAGGTCATAGAAGGTTAAATAGTGAATTTTAAAACTCATGGTGATGCCTTGTGAGATTTTTATAATGATCAGCCCAAACTATATGTTCATCTTGTTCTTAAACATGCATTCATGTGTTATAACACATACAAGATACTCATGGCATACTTGGGCTTGAGATAAGACATTTCATAAACCATAACTTGCATGAAAACAACAAATTGCAACAATAAAACCAATTCTTTTAAGCAGTTCATGCCAAGAGCAAGTTACGTGTGAATCTAAACCCTTCATGCAATATATATAATTTTTCAAAACTTGTAGATTTATTTTGAAGCATGGATATACTATCACTCATTGCATGACAATGTCCTCACTACTCAAGTGAAATTTCATAAAGCACAAATTATAGTAAAACATAAATTGCTACAAGAAAACTAATTATTCTAAGCAGTTCATGGCAAGAGCAAATTATGTGTGAATCTAAACCCTTCATGCAATATATAAAAACAATTTCCAAGGCTTGTTGACTTATTTTGAAACTAGTGTAATCTTAGCCTTGGGTTTGGAGCACCACTTATCAACAATCTATGTTGATAGATGCTCCCCCTCAATTAAAGCTTATACAATTCTAAATATTGAGGTTTTAGGTACCCAAATTTTGGGACCTAAGGCATCTACAATGAAGGACTTAAGCACCCATGCCTTAGTCTTTTTCTTTCTAACCTTTTGAACCCTAGAATTATTTTGTGCTCTAGATTGGGTTCTTGACATTAAGGATACAAAGGTCGGTTCCTTAGGTCGGTAACCTATACCGGCCTTGTTGTAAACCGCCCTTTGGGAATTCAAGATCATGTCTAAGGTTTTTGAGCCAATTGAAAACTTCTCAAGAATATTCTTGAGGTTTTCAACTTTGCTCTTCAAATCCTTATTTTTATCCTCAACATTTTTAACATGCAAATTATCAAGATCCTCATCCTTAGAGAATTTCAATTTTTCTACTTCAAATTTCAATGACTTAATCTTATTCTTTGATTTCTTTAACAACTTAGTTAAGCATGCTATCATCCTATAGCATTTATCTAATTCCGGAGATATTACCTCTTCATCATCCGAAGATGATGAAGGCGCGGTTGAGGAGCTTGAAGATTCATCACTACTTCCTTCATTTGAATTTTCTATTGCCATGAAAGCAAAATGATGGAAGTTCTTCTCCTCCTCTTCATTCTTCTTCTCCTTTCTTTTGTTACCTGTCACACAAGCAAACCCTTTCTCTTTTGGGCTTGTGTTAGAGATCTCGTGTAGCTCCAACTCACAAAACAAATCCTCTAACTTAACAAAAGATAAGTCCTTGGAAACCTTGTAAGCATCCACCATGGATGACCACAAGGCATTACTAGGAAATGCTTTTAGAATGTACCTCACTAAGTCTCGGGTTTCCACCTTTTCATTTATAGAGTGGAGACCATTCAACACTTCTTTAAACCGTCCATGGAGTTCACTTACCTTTTCATTTTCTCCCATGGTGAGGTTTTGGAGTTGACTGTGAAGCAAATCCTTCTTGGCTCTCCGGGTGTCTTGAGTTCCCTCATGGAGCTCAAAGATTTTGTTCCATAGGTCCTTTGCACTTGTAAAGGGACCAACTTTGATGAGTTGGTCCTTTGTCATCCCACATTGCAAGGTGACCACAGCCTTAGCATCCGCTTCTCCCCTTTTGATTTGCTCAGCTGACCACATGGAGAAGTCTAGCTCTTTTCCTTCACCATCTCTTGGAAGGATGAAGCCCTCCTTCACGGCAAACCACAAACTGATGTTGGTCTTGAGATAGAACTCCATCCTTGACCTCCAATATGGAAAATCTGTGCCGTCAAAGAATGGAGGTCGGTTTGTGCTCATTCCTTCTCTTCCAGCCATCTTACTGTAAGCTCTCGGATGTTAAGCCGTGAACAGAGCCCCAAGCTCTGATACCACTTGTTGGAAACGAGATGGCTATAGAGGGGGGGTGAATATAGCCGGACACAATTTCTTGGCTCTTTTCGAATCTTCTCTGCACTTAAGTTAGTAGCAGCGGAAACAAAACAAATGCAGAGAAGCAAACTTAACAAAACTGCAGAAACAGAGAATACAAACCAAGGATCGCTAACAAGGATCGTTTACAAGGTTCGGGGATAACTTGCCCCTACTCCTTGGCGTGCCCGTGAGGTGGGCGATTTCTTGATCGTCGGCAGATCAAGCCCCGGTGAACTCCGGATAGTAGAAGCCTCCTTCTCGGTGGAGAAACCTCTCCACAAGTGATCTCAAGAAGATACAAGTTAAGCAGACGAGACACTCAAGAAGACAAGCTCACAAAGATGCACAAGAAAGCTCAAGCACAAAGCAACAGAGAGCACGAACACAGCCCAGCCAAACTTCCCAAGTTTCTGTCTTGTTCGCCACCGCTCCTCTGCATCCAGCTTCGTCACTTAAGCTCTGCTCACCATCACAAGCTTCATCAGCATCCACTGAGCCAGCCTGAACCCACTGACCTCCCTGAGCACTCAGTCCACTGAAGACCTCCTCTCCAGCTGAGCCTCCGTCAGTCGCCAGCTACGTCAGTTGCCCGTTGAAACCTGAGAATGAGAAACAGCCAAACCTGCTCAACGGAAAGCCTCCCATTGACCCTCCTTGAGTGTTTGAATCAACTGCTATCACCTGCACACTCCAACAGAGGCTTAGCAATGCATATCAAAACATATCAGCAGTGTATCAGAGAATCGGCAGTGAAAACAGACGCGATCAGAGCTTCTGACAGCGTATTTAAATTAAAGTTCTGCGCCTGATCGGTCACCAGACCGATCAGGAAGGACCCTGATCGGTCACCAGACCGATCCAGAAGTCTTCTGCACACTCCTGATTGGTCCCCAGACCAATTAGGCTCCTGCCTAATCGGTCACCAGACCAATTAGGCTCCAGCCTGATCGGTCACCAGACCAATCAGGCTGCTTCCAGACCAATCAGGAGTCATCCTGATCGGTGATAGTGAGAACCTTGCGACAAATGATCGTTCACTAGACCGATCTGAGCTGTATCCCTGATCGGTCACCAGACCGATCAGGAGCAGATCAGCAGGGGAACTCAACTCACTGTTCGCTCCCTGATCGATCACCAGACCGATCAGGAGCTGTGCAGTGAGTGAAACACATACTCCCTGATCGGTCACTAGACCGATCAGTCATCGCTGGATCGGTCACCAGACCGATCCACGAAGGAGCACCGTGCTAACTCCCTGATCGATCACCAGACCGATCCAGGGACTCAAACTCAGCCCTCCAAGCTAAGTTTTCATCCACCTTAGCCCTCCAAGCTAAGGATTTTTCACCTAACTCTCCAAGTTGGGAATTTGCACCTAACCCTCCAAGTTAGGACTTTTCACCTAGCCCTCCAAGCTAGGACTTTTCACCCAACCCTTCCGAATTAGGACTTTCTCAAACCTAGCCCTCCAAGCTAGGACCTGACCCTCCAAGCCAGGACTTTTCACCTAGCCCTCCAAGCTAGGACTTTTCAACACCTAACCCTCCAGGTTAGGATTTTCCCAACACCTAGCCATCCAAGCTAGGATTTTCCATACCATGCCTGATCCCCGATCAGGACTTAATCATCATCAATAAACATCCACTTAAACTAAAATCGGTGTCAACACCAAAACAATAATCAGGGCCAGACTGCATCAACACTCATGTCTATACCCTCTATCTTGACAGAATTCTAAAAATCGTTGGTTTTGAAATTCACCTCCATGATCACTTCTAATTGTCTTAATAGTTGATGATTTTTCGTTTTCAACCCTTCTACAAAAAGAAATGAAAACATCTAAGGTTTGGTCCTTATATTTTAGAAAATAAGTCCATGTATATCTAGTAAAGTCATCAATGATAACAAAGCAATATCTACTTCCATTCAATGATATAATAGTGCTACAATCAAATAGATCCATGTGAAGTAAATCTAAAGCGGTAGATGTACTTATAGCGCTTTTACCTTTATGTGCAGATTTTGTTTGCTTACCCATTTGACATGCATCACAAAGTTTATCCTTTTCATACTTGATGCTTGGTAAGCCACGAACTAACCCCTTGTTGGCCAACTTCCGGATGTTCTTCATGTTAACATGTGTAAGTCTCCGGTGCCAAAGGGTGGACTCCTCTTCTTTCGACATGAAACACTTAGCAAAAGCATTAGTAGCACTTTTAAATGAAACTTGATAAATATTGTCTACTCTTGTTCCTACTAGTACCGTGTCCAAGGTGTCATGTTGTCTAACTAGACATTGACTTGGTTGAAAATCAATTGTGTAACCCGTGACACACAATTGACTGACACTTAGGAGATTAAATGTCATCCCCTTGACTAGAAGGACATTTGAGATCCTAAGACATTCGGATATTTGAATGTCTCCTATTCCTATGACCTTAAGGCTACCATTGTTACCAAATGAAACATTACCTCTACTTTTCTTTTGAAGGGTAGTAAACAATGATCTATCCCCGGTCATGTGTTTGGAGCACCCACTATCAACGAACTAAGTTGATAGATGCTCCCCCTCAATCATAACCTACACAATTCGAAAAATAGAAGTTTTAGGTACCCAAACCTTGGGACTTAAAGCACCTACTAAACAAGTCTTAGTCACCCATGCCTTGACAACTTTCTTTTGAACCTTGGGTGTCCTAGATTGTCTCATATCAGTCCTAGACATCAAAGATACGAATGAAGGTTCTTTGGGTCGGTAACCAATACCGGCCCCATTGTAGACTGCCCTTTGGGCACTCAAGATCATGTCTAGGGTCTTAGAGATAGTTGAGAACTTCTCATGAATATCCTTGAGTCTCTCAACTTTACTCTTTAATGATCTGTTTTCTTCTTCTAGCAATTCATCATGCATATCATCTACATCCTCAACCCTAGGGGATTTCAATTGGTCAATCTCAAGTTTTAATAATTTAATCTCATCCTCTAACATTTCAACATGCAAATCATCAATGTTATCATCCCTAGATAATTTAAATTGATCAATTTCTAATTGCAATGCTTTAACCTTATTTTTTGACTTCTTTAACATATTGGTTAAACATGCAATTACTCTATAACACTTTACAAGTTCGGGAGAAGTTACCTCTTCATCATCCGAAGATGATGAAGCCGCATTTGAGGAGTTGGAAGATTCATCACTGCTCTCTTGATCTCCCAATGCCATGAGTGCCACATGTCTTGTGCTCTTCTCCTCCTCTTCATCCGATGAGCTTGATGATGACTCATTCCAAGTGGCCTTCAAGGCCTTCTTCTTCTTCTTGGATTTTTCTTCTTTCTTTTTGGATTTCTCCTCCTTCTTCTTTAGCTTTCGGCATTCACTCTTGAAGTTCCCTTTCCTACCACACTCAAAACAAGATACATTAGTCTTATCAACTTTAGCTTCACTAGGGTTACCTTTACCCTTGAAGCGTCGACCCCTTCTCATTATTCTTCTCACAAAATTTGCCATCTCGGAGGAAGAAGACCCGCTGCCATCTTCCTCGGAATCGGACTCGGATTTGGAAGAGGATGAAGATGAAGAGACTTCCTTCTCCTTCTTCTTCTCCTTCTTCTTCTTGTTGGATCGGTCCCCTACAACTAAGGCAATCCCCTTCTCCTTGGGGCCTTTGTTAGCCATTTCATGCAATTCCATTTCACAAAACAAGTCATCTAACTTAACAATTGATAAATCCTTGGAAACTTTGTAGGCATCCACCATGGATGACCATAAAGCATTCCTTGGAAATGCTTTTAGCACATACCTCACAAGGTCGCGATTCTCGACCTTTTCATCAATCGAATGAAGCCTATTGAGGACTTCCTTGAACCGGCTATGTAACTCACTTACGGTTTCATTCTCCTTCATGGAGAGATTTTGAAGTTGGTTGAGGAACAAGTCCCTCTTGGCGATTCTTGAATCTCGAGTGCCCTCGTGGAGTTCGATGAGCTTGTTTCACAAGTCTTTTGCACTTGTGAATGGACCAACCTTGATGAGTTGATCTTTGTTCATGCCGCATTGTAGAGTGACGACCGCCTTCGCGTCGGCTTCACTCTTTCGAGTTTGTTTGGCCGTCCACCGCCAAGACTCAAGTTCCTTGCCTTCATCATCCTTTGGAGGGGTGAAACCCTCCTTCACTGCGAACCAAGTATTGATGTTCATTTTCAAGTAATACTCCATCTTTGATCTCCAATATTGAAAGTCAGCGCCATCAAAGAAAGGTGGTCGGGTGGTGGAGAAACCTTCTCTCAAAGCCATGGATGATAGCTCTCGGTTGTTAATCCGCAAAAACAGAGCCCCAAGCTCTGATACCATTTGTTGGAACCCGGATGGCTAAAGAGGGGGGGGTGAATATAGCCAAACACTTTGACTTTGAGCTTATCAAATTTCTGCACTTTGATTTGTTAGTAGCACAGCGGAAGTAGCAAGAACAGAGTATGCAGAAAAACAGAAAACAAAAACAAACTAATACAACTAGCAAGATCGCTAATAAGGAGGGTTTACAAGGTTTGGGGATAACTTGCCCCTACTCCTTGGCGTGCCCGTAAGGTGGGCGATCCCTTGATCGTCGGCAGATCAAGCCCCGGTGAACACTGGATAGAAAGCAACCTCCTTCTCGGTGGAGTAACCTCTCCACAGCGTTTCAATCAAGGATATAGTTTTAAGCACAATGAAACACAAGAAATATCTTACTTAGCACTTAGCAAAGACAAGAACACAGCAAGATTTTCCCGAGCTCCACCCAGCGACGATCTCACGCAAGAACCCTTTCCCCGTGTCTTCTCGCTGTCGGACTCAAAGCCTCTTGTTTCTTCCTCCAAGTGCTCAAGCAAGGGATGGTCGCTTTACAGATTACAATTGTTTGCTCAAGATGATGGGATCACAGAACACACAAGCAAGGATGTGGAGAACACAATCGCGCAGCAAGAACAAGCCAGAAGTTGATTCAACGAACTCTTTTTTTTTGCTCTTCTCCTCTACGCCCTTTTGTTTCTCCACTGAGCACAGGTGACACTATCTCACAGCAGCCTCCAGCTGCTTACGTGCCAACGCCAGCTACCACTGAGCTCTCCCTGGACTCCCTCCAGTTAGCAGCTCCAGTCTGCAGCTCCAGCCATTGCAACCTGAGATGGAAAACGGACAAACCTGCTCCAAGGAAAGGCCACCTTTGACTCTCCTTGAGTGTTTGAATCCATCCCTGTCACCTGCAGCTTAATCAGATCATTAGAACAGTATATCAAACAGCAAATCGAGCATCAGAGATGAAACGCAGAGAATCGGATATGTTCAGACGCGATCAGAGCGTCTGACAGTGCATTTTGAATTAAAGTGATCGGTCACCGGACCGATCAGAGAGCCTCCTGATCGGTCACCAGACCGATCAGGCTGGGTTCAGACCGATCAGGCTCCGTCCTAATCGGTCCCCAACACTCAATCAGAAATCGCGATTTCTCTGGGACTCTCCTGGACCGATCACCAGACCGATCCCAGGTTGTGGATCGATCACTAGACCGATCCACCCCTTTGCTGGGCGATTTCTGAGCTTCGCAGTCCAAACCTCCTGATCGGTCACTGGACCGATCAGGGAGCCTCCTGATCGATCACCAGACTGATCAGGTCATGACCAGACCGATCAGGCTCCGTCCTGATCGATCATAGTGAGGAACTCGCGACGCTGGATCGTTCTCCAGAACGATCTGCACAGTGATCCAGATCGGTCACCAGACCGATCAGGAGCAGATCAGCAGGGGAACTCAACCTCACTGTGTGCTCCCTGATCGTTCACCAGACCGATCAGGAGCCAAGCAGTGGGTGAAACGCATACTCCCTGATCGGTCACCAGATCGATCAGTCATCACTGGATCGGTCACCAGACCGATCCACGAAGGAGCACTGTGCCAACTCCCTGATCGGTCACCAGACCGATCCAGGGGCTCCAACCTAGCCCTCCAAGCTAGGATTTCATCCAACCTAGCCCTCCAAGCTAGGATCTGACCCTCCAAGCCAGGATTTTTCACCTAACCCTCCAGTTGGGACTTTTCACCTAACCCTCCAAGTTAGGACTTTTCACCTAGCCCTCCAAGTTAGGACTTTTCACCCAACCTTCCGAGTTAGAACTTTTCCACACCTAGCCCTCCAAGCTAGGATCTGACCCTCCAAGCCAGGATTTTTCACTTAACCCTCTAAGTTGGGACTTTTCACCTAACCCTCCAAGTTAGGACTTTTCACCTAGCCCTCCAAGCTAGGAATTTTCACCCAACCCTTCCGAATTAGGACTTTCCAACACCTAGCCCTCCAAGCTAGGATTTTCCATACCATGCCTAATCCCCGATCAGGACTTAACCATAATCATAATCATCAACCTAAACTAAAATCGATGTCAACACCAAAACAACAATCAGGGTTAGACTGCATCAACACTCATCCGCCTTAAAGTTGTTTTCCCTTGGGATCTTTTGGACTTGTACCTCCTGGAAATCGGCCTTCAATTTCTCATAGGCCTCTATGAAGGCTTGCAACCGCTCACTGTTAACTTCGAATCGACCAGCCACTTGCTGCGTGACTAGCTGGGAGTCAGAATAAAGTATTACTCGAGTTGCCCCCACATGCTTGGTGGCTTGCAACCCGGATATGAGGGTCTCGTACTCAGCCTCGTTATTGGTGGCCTTATACTCTAGCCGGACAGATAAGTGCATCTGCTCTCCTTTCGGGGAAACCATCAGGATGCCTATCCCGCTTCCCGACCTAGGTGACGAGCCATCCACATATATCTGTCATGCTTCTTCAACTTCTTCAGAATGCAATTCTCTTAGAAAATCTGCCAAGGCCTGTGCCTTGATGGCTGGCCGAGTCTGATATTGAATGTCATACTCACTTAGTTCGGTTGTCCATTTGATCAATCAACCTGATGCTTCAGGATTAGAGGCCACTCGGCCGAAATGCTGTTTGTCAAAACCACGATGGGGTGTGCCAGGAAATAGGGTCGGAGCCTTCGAGCACCCAACAATAACACATACGCCAACTTCTCGAGTGTCGTGTAATGACACTCGGATCCTTTCAATAGATGGGCAAAGAAATATACAGGGTGATGCTCGACTGCTTCTTGTTTGACTTGCACCATACTGACCGAGTCAGCCGAGGCTGCGAGGTACACATACAGAATTTCCCTGACCTCCGGCTTGGCTAGTACAGGCAGCTCGGCGAGATAGGCCTTCAGTTCTTCAAACGCCTTGTCACAATCGGCGTCCCACTGAAACTTGGCGGCTTTGCGGAGGGTTTTGAAGAACGGCAACCCTCGTTCAGCGGATCGGGAGATGAACCGGGATAGAGTTGTGATCCGCTCGGTGAGCCGTTGCGCCTCTCAGAGATTCTTGGTGGCTGCATGTCCAGCAAGGCCTTGACCTTGCTGGGATTAACTTCAATGCCCCGCTCAGTCACAATATATCTGAGGAATTTCCCGCTCCGCACGCCGAAGAGACACTTAGCAGGATTCAATTTAAGGTCGTATCAGCACAATGTCCGGCACGTCTCCTCGACATCGGCTATCAAGTCTTCGGCCCGGGTAGACTTGATGAGGATGTCGTCCACGTATACTTCAATATTTCTTCTGATCTGCGCTCGGAAGACTTTATTCATCATCCGCTGGTAGGTGGATCCAGTGTTCTTTAGGCCGAATGACATGACGGTGTAATAATAGGTACCGTCTGCCGTGATGAAGCTGACCTTCTCCTAGTCCTCGGCCGCCAGGGGTACTTGATAATATCCTTGGTAGGCATCCAACATGGAAATGAACTCACTACCAGCTATTGAGTCTACCATCTGGTCGATCCGAGGCAGGGGATAGCAATCCTTCGGGCAGGCCTTGTTGAGATCTCGGAAGTCAATACAGACTCGCCACTTATTATCGGGCTTGGGTACCAACACTACATTGGTTAACCAGGCCGGGAACTGTACTTCTTTGATATGGTCGGCCTCCAGCAGCTTCTCAATCTCGGCCTAGATTACTTTATTTTGCTCAGTGTTGAAGTCCCGTTTTCTCTGCTTAACGGGTCGAGCATGGGGATAAACGTGGAGGTGATGCTCTGTCACCTCCGGTCGGATGCCTTTCAGCTCTTTGACCGACCATGCGAAGACGTCTTGGTTTCGAGCCAAGCATTCAAGCAAGGGCTTCTTCAACTCGTCAGGTAGCCCCGCTGCAATCTTGACCCGGGCTTCCTCCCGATCTGGAAGGAGTTGTACCTCCTCCTTGTCTTCATGCAACTCAGCCCAGGGGGAGGCTTGGACCATGTTACAATCTGCAAAGGGGTGCGAGGCCTTTCGGCTCTCCACCCGGACGTCATCGGTATAACACCTCCGAGCCACTCTCTGGTCGCCTCTGACCTCTCCCACTTTGTCCCCGACTGGGAACTTGACCTTTAGGTAGAAGATGGAGGCGACTGCTCGGAATTCGTTGAAGGCCGGTTGGCCCAAAATGGCATTGTAGGCAGAGGGAGCATCAACCACCAAGAAAGTGGACCATCTGGTCCTCTTTAGTGGCTTCTCTCCTAAGGAGATGGCTAGTCGGATTTGGCCAATTGGCTGCACCTGGTTTCCCGTGAAACCAAACAACGGGGTCACCACCAAGTCCAGCTGGGACATCTCTATATGAAGCTGGTCAAATCCCTTCTTGTAGAGTATATTGACCGAGCTCCCGGTGTCCACTATGGTGCAGTGGACTTGGTGTTGGCAATGACGGCTGTGATGACCAGCGCGTCATCGTGTGGGACTTCTAGTCCCTGAAGATCTTGGGGCCCGAAACTAATCTGGGGCCCCGCTGCCTTCGTCGAGCTAGTGCCGACTTGGTGAACTTCCAACCGGCGCACCTGCGCCTTTCGGGATCGGTTGGAATCACCTCTAGTTGGTCCGCCCGAGATGACATTTACGCCACCTCAGACGACGTTCTGCTGGTTGGCTTGCTCCTCCTCCCTTTCCTCGGCCTCAGCCTGATTCCCCTGAGGGAATAAATTGCGAGTAGCCGGGGGGTTTCCCAGAAGTTCTTCGGCGACTGGGTCGATGGCCCTGCCTCCTTGGCCTAGGCCTCGCCCTGGAGATGCTTGTCTCCCTCGTCCTCGAGGAGTCGGAGCCCGACCATGATCGGCTCTCCGACAATCTTTGGTGGCGTGGCCGTGTATCTGGTGGAATGTGTAGTACGACCTCCACCAGATCGGGAGGCACCCCTGATCCACCTGCTGCACATGCCGCCTCTCTACCCCCACTCAATAGGTGAGCCCGCGGGGGCTGCGAATAGGCCCGCCCGGGGGCTTGGTGTTTTGGGCGGGACTGGGAGGCGTTGGATTGACTGACTCTCTCTTACGAGCAGCTGTGCTTCCTCCACGTTGATGTACTTGACAGCCATGCCGAGAAGGCTGTCAAAGTCCTTTGGGGGCTTCTTGATCAACGAGTGAAAGAAGTCCCCCTCTTGTAAGCCCTGGGAGAAGGTGCTGACCAGGACCTCCGGTGTAGCATTTGGCACGTCCAGTGCCACGCCGTTGAACCTCTTGAAGTAGGCCCGGAGAGTTTCCTTCGGGCCCTGCTTCAGAGCGAACAGATTGAGGCTCATTTTCTGGTGCCTCTTGTTGCTGGCGAAGTGCTGAAGGAAAACTCTCTTGAGCTCCTCAAAGCTCGTGACTAACCCATCGGGGAGTCAGGCGAACCATCTCTGGGTTGTGCCTGAGAGGGTAGTTAAGAAAGCTCGGCACTTGACGCCCTCCGGGTACTGATGAAGCAGAGCCGCGCTCTTGAACTTCATCAGGTGTTCCTCCGAATCAGTAGTCCTCGCGTACTCAGGTATGGTGAAGAAGCGGAGGTGACGGGGAACTGGGTCTTCCAAGACCCAAGGAGCAAAGGGACTGCGTACTAGGACAACTGAAGCAGGGTCGACTGGGGCCTTCCCCTTGTCCGGGTGCCTCCCGTGCACCTGGTTGTGCACTGAGGCCTCTGTTGACATGGAGTGGGCCTCGTCGTCTTGACCTCGGTAGCCGGCTGCCGGGCAGGGCACAGAACCGCCCTCAGGCCGGGCAGGCCTTCCCTGACCTCCAGAAGGTCGATGAGCTGCTGGCTCCGGGAATTGGGGCATTTGGCTAGCAGCTGGTGACGGCCTTTGAGAAGCCCATCAAGCTCGAGTAGCCATCAAGACCTCGTACTCCTCACGGGTGACAGTCAGCACGATCGGGTTGGGATCTCCCATCTTCGCTTCTGATCAGGTTGCTGGGTCCCTCCTTCTAGCGCCAAATTTGATCCTATCGCGAAGCGAGGTGGACGCCCCTGTGGTGAGATGGTTCTCCAAAGGGCACGAAAATGCAGAGGCTGACTGCTAAGCTGGCTCGCTCCTTGCATGCAAGACAGAGACCGTTAGTGATAGATCGTCTTGCCGTACGCTAGAGAGGGGGTGAATAGCGTTTCGCCGAATTCTTGTTCCTACACGGTTAGTTTGCACAATGGAAATAATAGTAAAACAATAATAAAATCACTAACCAATGCTAACACGACGATTTTAGTTGGTATCTACCCCGGTCAGGTGACTAATCCAACAATCCGTCTGTGGATCAAACCCCGGATAACCTCCGGCTAGAACTCATCGCTTCTTGTGGGTGGAGAAACCTCGCCACAACACCAAGGACACTTCCTGAGTATACAAGACTACTAACTTGCCCTATCCAAGCAAGTTTCGTCAAGAAACTCAGCCACCACGAAGTCCTCTTTAAATAGGACTCGGGGCTGATTTCTCGCTACCAGTCGACTGCCCCCAGGGTAGTCGACTAGTGCCAGCCAAATTCGACCGTTGACACTCCCAACGTTCGAATTTGGCAGCTCACCAGCCACCTACCAGTCGACTGCCCCCAGGGCAGTCGACTGGTCCCTAGCTGAATCCCTTCCTGAGTACATTCACACAGCACTTGACCCTCATGACTCGATTGACTCCTCTTCCGCAGCCTCGATTGTTACTTTCGCGCCCTCTTCATCTTCGGCTCTCGTCCCTCGGATGCACGTAAGCCTCCAGCTTGCCTCCATGCCATCCTTCACGCATGCCTCGAAGTCCGCGCCCATCAGCTCATCGTCCCTGCTCTCCAAGGTCCCTCGGATGCGTACGCAAGCCTCCAGTTTGCCTCTATGCCATTCTTCACCGTACCGAGGCCGTCCAGTCAAGTCCATATGTGTAACCTGTACAACTTGCATACTCAACATACACATATAAGTACACAAGGGAAAACCTAACTTAAACCCTTTGCCCAAACATCAAAACCTATGGTCACTCCGGACCATCTTGGGGCTTATTGCTCCAACAATCTCCCCCTTTTTGATGTTTGGCAATTCGTTTAAGTTAGGGAAAGCAAAACAGTAGTCAATAGCAAAAACAGATGCATATGCAATGCAACAGTGGATCCTATCCCAAGGCATCCCACACCTAACCATCCAAGTTAGGACTTTTTCACACCTAGCCCTCCAAGCTAGGAATTTTCTACACCTAGCCCTCCAAGCTAGGAATTTTCACTACCTAACCCTCCATGTTAGGATTTTCTACAAAATGGTCAAAATGGGCTTTTTCAAGCTTCTACCAAGCTCCCCCTACATTGGACTTACAAAGGCTTTTTAAGAACCTCTCCAAGGTTCCCCTTACGTCAAGAATGGAGCAGTCATGCTCCCCCTCAATCTTAGCTCCCCCTAAACCTAGGGTTTCTAGCAAAGGTAAGTTTGGTTTCCCAACTTAAACCCAAACTTCTCCCCCTTTGCCATACATCAAAAAGACCCCAATAATATCTCAATTATTGGTTCTTTTAATCCCTTATGGTCCTAAACACAGTGTACTAGACCCCCATACACTTGTTTCTCACCATTTGGACCCAAACCAGCTGCTGGATACCCACACCAGCCCTGGGCAGTCGACTGCCAACAGTGGCAGTCGACTGATACGTTCAGTTTCAGACTTTCTGGTCGAATTTCAAAAACGCGCCAGAAATTCCACAAATTTCCAAAAATTTCCAAACTTCGTGGACAACTTTGTGGAACCTATACCTACTTGGGAAAAATACATATACCCATGTATCTATCACCATTCCTAAGTTTGACACAAAACCCAAAAATTTGTTTATGAAAATTAAGGCAACCAAAGGGTAACCTCCCCCTTAACCCATGCCTTCTCCTAATTTTCATTTTCCCATGGTGAAGTTCTACCCAACTTAACACCATAACACCATGTTGAGTTATCCCCAACCCAACATCCGAGTTCTTCCCCCTTTGACACTCTTATAGAATTGTCTCCCAAGCAATCTTTCCCTTAGTGCCAAAAAGAACTCAATAACACTCTAAAAACCCAAAAAAATTTGCAGGCACACTTGCTAGGATATACCTTATCCTAGAAAAATATGATATCATGGAAATATCAAGTGTGCTTGACTTTTGGTACACATCTAAGTTTCTTAAGGATTTTGCATTAAGTATCAACTTTCAAATTCGTTTCTAATTCCATGTGTTTGTCAAATCTACCCATTATTATTCGACACATGGAATTGTCCTCAATTTCCTTTTTTTTGACCTCTAAATCTTAGATACTTATGGAAACTTATCAAGCTTTCTTGATTTTCAAGATTTCCAATAAATTCTTATCAAATCATGGGATAACACATTATTCAAGGACTATGAAGACATAACCAAGAGTTTTAATCCTACATCATATCCCATAATCAATCTTGTAACTTCTCATTGTCGAAACTCCCCCTTTTTATGCCTACTCTCATGTACCAGTCGACTGCCCAAATGGGCAGTCGACTGCTAAACATTCCAGAGAGTTTCTGGGCTGAGTGCAGTCGACTGCCCAAATGGGCAGTCGACTGCCACCTGATTTTCAGGTTTTCAGTTCGACTTTCAGAAATGTCCTAAAAATTCTACAAATCTCCAAAAATTCTAAAATTTTGTGGGGAGATTTGTGAAGCCAATATCTACTTGGGAAAAATATGTTTCCAAATAAATGTACTCCAAATCCTAAGATTGGCACAAAATCCTACTTCTTCTAAAAAGTATCAAATGAGCTCATCCTAAAAGTGCTAATTCTCACTTCTCTTCAATGCATCATCTTCTCCTTGATCACAACTCATTTATATCATTGAATTATATGGTGTTCCACCATTAAACCTCAATTTTATCAATTAACTCTCCTTTTTCATCTTTTTCCCCCTAAATTCTCCTTTTAATGTGCCAAAATCTAGGATTAAGACTTACCTAAGTCTTCCAACCCTTTTTGGCACATTTCATCTAATTTCCTGAGGGAGAAACTTTTGAGATCTATTTACCATGGACCCCAAAGGCTCCTAGAGCTCCCCCTTGAGCTCTTAGCCTTAGCCACCTCCCTAGGTGACTCCATCCACACTAGGCCACACCTGTGTGCCACCGGTGACTCTTGGCCTACAAAATTGACCTTTTTAACCTTGGACTCCTTGTCCTTGGTTAGGTCACTCTTTTTACCCTTGGATGGCATCCCCTTGCCATCCTTAGACTTTCCCTCCTTACTAAGATTGTATGCTTTCCCAACATACTTCTTTCCATTGCCCTTGGAGATCTTGGATTGATAGCCCAAACCCGACCTATCATAGTTGAGTTTGATGCTACCCAACACCATGTCTAGACCTTTAGATCCAATCTTGAATCTTTCTAAGGTCTTCTCTAAAGTATCAAGCCTTGCCCTTAAGGCTTGATTTTCCCTTTTTAGCCCTCTAGCCTTGGATTCCATATGTCCATTTTGGACATTCCTAGACCTATCCATTTTCTTAGGCATTTGTCTCCCCTTCTTTGGGTCAATGCCTTGATCCTTAGGTACCCAAGTCTTAGGTCTATCATGATGCATGCTTTTCTTAGGGTTATGATCTACCTTGTTACCCTTAGTCCTATCATTGTACTTAAATCCATGATTATGCACAAATAAACAATTCTCATGAGTTCTAGCATGCATGGGTGGGTAATTAACATGATTCTTGAAATGTAAAGAAGAACTTGAAATCGAATTTCTTTTTAAACTAGGGTTAGAGGGTACCTCCCTTACCCTTGTAGTCCTTCCTTGTTGTGAGCTTCTTCTCTTCCTTCTTTCTTCTTTTTCCCATCTTCTTAGATTTTCCATCTTCTTTAGCTCACCTTTTCTAGGGCATTTAGTGTGATAATGCCCTAGTTCTCCACATGTGAAGCATCGAATCTTCTTCCTTTTAGCTTGAGCTTCACCAATTCTACAACCCACATTAGCTTTAAAGGAATTTACAATGGGTTTAGGGTGTACCTCCTTTTTCTTACCTAGTGGGCACTTATCCTTGTAGTGCCTCTTTTCATTGCACCCAAAGCATACAATGTGGTCTTTAGTCCTTGCTTTGGTGGAGGTTGAGGCTTGGTTGACTTTTTCTTCACCCTTGGATGAAGTGGAGACTTCCTCTTGATCATGTGTAGGTGAGGGTCTCTCCTCCCCCTCAATCCTTGAGGTGGTGACCTCCTCCTCTTCTCTAGATGAGGTGGATGACCTCTCACTTTCTTCTTCACTTGAGGATGTGGACACTTCTTCCTCCTCTTGAGCTATTGAGCTCACTTCCTCGGGTTCATCTACTCCTTGAGTTTGTGTAGGGTTCTTGTGATATTCCACCAACTTGGTCTATAATTCGTGTGCATTTTTATAATTCCCTACAATACTCAAAACATTGCTAGGCAAAATATCAATTAATACATCTATTACCTTCTAGTTTGCCCTAGAGTAGTCTTGTTGCTCTTGAGTCCAATATCTAGGATGAAGCTTCTTTCCATGCTTGTCCTTTGGAACTTCGAAGGGCTCTTCTAGCATGACCATGCACTCCCACTCCATGCTAAGCCAATTCTTCATCCTCGCCCGCCAATAGTCGAAATCCTCATTGTCGTAGGGCGGTGGGGTGTAGATGTTGTCCCCCAACTTATCTTCCATTGTTTCTTCTCCTCTAGCGTGTGCTCCCTCGGCGGTTAGTCCGATCAAGAGCAATCCTCGCTCTGATACCAACTGATAGATCGTCTTGCCGTACGCTAGAGGGGGGGTGAATAGCATTTCGCCGAATTCTTGTTCCTACACGGTTAGTTTGCACAGTGGAAATAATAGTAAAACAATAATAAAATCACTAACCAATGCTAACACGGCGATTTTAGTTGGTATCCACCCCGGTCGGGTGACTAATCCAACAATCCGTCGGTGGATCAAACCCCGGATAACCTCCGGCTAGAACTCGTCGCTCCTTGTGGGTGGAGAAACCTCGCCACAACACTAAGGACACTTCCTGAGTATACAAGACTACTAACTTGCCCTATCCAAGCAAGTTTCGTCAAGAAACTCAGCCACCACGAAGTCCTCTTTAAATAGGACTCGGGGCTGATTTCTCGCTACCAGTCGACTGCCCCCAGGGCAGTCGACTGGTGCCAGCTAAATTCGACTGTTGACACTCCCAACGTTCGAATTTGCCAGCTCACCAGCCACCTACCAGTCGACTGCCCCCAGGGCAGTCGACTGGTCCCTAGCTGAATCCCTTCCCGAGTACATTCATACAGCACTCGACCCTCACGACTCGACTGACTCCTCCTCCGCAGTCTCGATTGTTGCTTTCGCGCCCTCTTCATCTTCGACTCCCGTCCCTCGGATGCACGCAAGCCTCCAGCTTGCCTCCATGCCATCCTTCATGTATGCCTCGAAGTCCGCGCCCATCAGCTCATCGTCCCTGCTCTCCAAGGTCCCTCGGATGCGCATGCAAGCCTCCAGCTTGCCTCCATGCCATCCTTCACCGTACCGAGGCCATCCAGTCAAGTCCATATGTGTAACCTGTACAACCTGCACACTCAACATACACATATAAGTACACAAGGGAAAACCTAACTTAAACCTTTTGCCCAAACATCAAAACCTAACTCCAACAGTTAGAACCCGCCGGAAAAAATCCCCGGCCAGGCACTCCGACGGTCAAGTCAGTACTCGACAGTGACAAGCGAATGGAAAGCAATAGAACAGTAAACAATGCACTATTGCGCGTATCTAAGAGATGCGGAGTGAAGGGGCTTATATAGCCGGGGAAGCTGACATCTCCTGCCTCACCTGCCACCTGTTGCCATATAGCGAGGACAAGGTGTTGCATGCCCAGAGGTGGCAGGATAAAGTAGTGCATACTGTGTTAAGGAAAGAGGCACTGTCAACTTAATGGTTGGCGTCTTTTGACGCCGCTCGGCCTGCCACCAGTGTATGTGGTTGTAGTACGGGGGTGGGAGGGCAGGGTATGCCAGGAAGATCAAGCCATTTGCGGGATATCCGTCGCTTGGGCCAGGGTGGCACCAGTCTTGCTCCGACCCTGTACCGCTTCTGGTAGTCTGGTGTCAGGGAGTGGTTGTTCTGCATGCCAGGACCGACTGAGGTCCTGGAAGGAGATCGCTGACTGGGGGCACCGAGTAACGAGGCCGACTGAGGGCCGGTGATGAAGGTCCCGATTGGGGCATTGAATAACGAGGCCGCCTGAGGGCAGGTGATGAAAGTGCCGACTGGGGCACTGAATAATGGGGCCGACTAAGGGCCGGTGATGATGGTGCCGACTGGGGCACTGAATAACGGGGCCGACTGAGGGCCGGTGATGAAGATGCCGACTAGGGCACTGAATAACGAGGCCGCCTGAGGGCTGATGGCGACGGTGCCGACTGGGGCACTGAATAACGAGGCCACCTGAGGGTCGGTACTGAATAACGAGGTTGCCCGAGGGCTGGTGATGAAAGTGTCGACTGGGGCACTAAATAACGAGGTCGCCTGAGGGCCGATGATGAAGGTGTCGACTGGGACACTGAGTATTGATACACCGCATGGCGTCCCCTCTGGCTCGGGCTTACTCCCGGAGTGTGGTCCGCCACGCCTCAGCGGGGAGCCAAACATAGAGGGGTATTGGAGCATGAGCGTCTGAGCACCGGTCAGGCCGATCCTGAGGAGCGTGGGCCGCCACGCTTCTGATCAGGGGCCTTGATCCGAGTGACGCCTATCTGACGGGCCTCTCCAACCCATTAACCCATTTTCCTTCTAACTAGGCGCCAGGCTGCCGGGCCAGGCTACATGCAAGTTGGCCCGAGATCACCATCCAACAAGATAGTAAATAATTAGTGAATAAAGAGGAAAATCATCCATCGTCACTAGTATAAAGGTGCCATCATAAACCAAACTCCAAAATGCCTTATGGGCAGACTGATAAGTACTATTTTGTTGATCATTTCAGGCTCTAAAATCTATGTTTGACCCATATTTTACATGCTTAATCTTGAATTTACCCTAGGTTCTACGAATTAATTTTATTTTGGGTTTTATTGGAAATCTTTATACATTTGAAATATTTTGGCACTAAATTGTTAATCTACTTTTATAGGCTTGGAAGGATCATGGACCTAGGTCATGCTGAGTCAAACTTGAGACAGAAGTGGATCCGGATCGAGTGATTAAGCATCAGACTAATATGGGTCGTCCGATTTAAAAAGGGCTAGATCTGAGCCATCTGTGAACTTTTGAGGCAATCCGAGCTAGGGTTAAAGCTAATCAAGCACTCAGGTCAGGATTTGAAGGTTTCATCCAAATCAGAGATCATTCAGCCGTTGGATCAAGCTCAAGAGGATCTAGACCGTCCATTCAAAGATTAGGTAAATCTGAGCCATCCGTTGCAAATCTGGAAGATCCGAGTTACTGAGAGGCAGATCCTAACCCTAGATCAAGATCTGGAAGGTTTGGTTCAGATCTGAAGAGATCCAGCGGTTGGATGGAGTTAAGAGAATCACAGCCGTCCATTTTCAAACTATATAAACTGTTTCCTTCCCCGATCAGATCTGTCGTGTATTCGCCGCAAGCAAGGAGTCTTCAGTTCTTGAGTTTCTTCTTCATTTTTCCTCATCTGATCTCGCGACCTCATTGATTCCAACCTTGGATCGAGTTCTAGATCGTTGGGACTATGTCTCCATGAGGTTTTCAGCTCAAATTCGTCACTGAACAGAGCTAAGTGAGGGTTTCACCAGCTCTGCCGTTCGACTGATTGGATCTCGGTTGTGTTCCATTCTTCGTCCACCTGAGCAAGTCGGAGGGTTCTTCGAGTGGCTCTGACCGTTCCTATGTTATCACCGCAATCCCACACAGCGAGATCGAGGAGATCAGATGGATGTATCAGCCGACAGTAAGTTTTGAGCTGAATCGATCGCGGAGTCAGAATTTCTGGCAATTTGTCAAGCTAGGGGGTTCGTAGCTGACTCTTGTGTGACAGCAAGAAGTACTTGAACCAAGGGAAGGGATCGATGATTAGTTTTGAGTGAATTCTCTTTTCTGAACATCAGTTCTTTATTTCTGAAGTTTGTATCAGTGAACTTAGTTTTTTTTCCTGAATTGTTTCTGAACATTAGCTTCTTTTCTGCGTGTCAGTTTATAGTTTCTAAATTTGGTATCAAACGAACATTAGTTTTTCTTCTGAATTTACATTGCAGCTTGTTTCATTTAGATAGCACTTGATATCCATTCCTGCGTATCAGCTTGTTTGCGTATCAGTTTCATTTCAGCAAGTTTCAGTTATAGTTTCTGAATTTTGTGTCAAGTGAACATTAGTTCTTCTTAATCTTTTCTGAACATTAGATTTGAGCACTTGATTTCAACTTGCTCTGTTTGTTTCTGCATTTGATTTGTTGTTGCATCTCTGCATTCGGTTCCTGCAATTCTGCATTCGTTTCTGCATTCTATTAGTTTCTGAATTGGTCAGTTTCATTGTTGCGTATCAGGTTAAAGTTTTTGAGTTTTGAATCAAGAGAACATTGGTTTTTGATGAATCTTTCATGAATATCAGATTTGTGAACTTTATAACTTGCTTTGCATTCGGCTGTTCCTGAAATTCTAATCTTCATTTCTGCACATCAGTTTCATCTCTGAATTCTTGCTTCAGATTTGGTTGCTTCTGAAATTCAGTGTTCTTTTCCTGCGTATCATGTGGTAGTCTGCCTTTTGTATCAAGTGGAAATTCAGAACTGATTTATATCAAGTTAAACACAACTTAATTCCTGCATATCACTGTGTTTGTTCGTTTCATGTGTTTGGTATCAGTAAAGATTAAGAAACTGATTGGAGAACAACTTGTTTCACATTCGGTTGGTTTGAGTTTTAATCCCTGAAGTTTAACAAAACTCTTAGTGTAGTATTTCACTCGATGTCAGTTTTGTATGCAATTTCTGCGAATTTACATTAGTTGATTAAGTTGTTCATTGGTTGAGTCCATTAACTGCCATTACCTAGTTTAAATTCGTCTAGTTAAGTTTCTTTCCTTTTCACTGTGATTTCATTCCTGATTGCAAACAAAACCCAAATCTTATTTGAAACCCAAAAATATTTGACGACACATAAACTCGAGCTTGAATCAAACATCCTTAACTAGCCCTAGGAAAAATACGACCTGTGGCCCCTTTACTACATTTTTATCTTTGTTAGCAAAAAGGGTTTTCAGCTTTACAAATATCTAAATTTGAGACCCACATTCGTGACATCTATTTTGGGGATCATCATAGACCAACAACGCAAATATATAAAAATAAATCATGTGCGACAAGTCTACCAACATATATAAAATGAAAAATACAACCCAACCATAACCAAAGAAAAAATTCAGACAAAACGAAAATACTATGAGATCAACGGGACCGGCTGGTGGGCTCTCATGATGGCATCATCCTGAAAAGGAAAAACAAGCAAACGATTATGAGTCTAGGGGGACTCCATGAATATATAACCAGATATATATGTATAGCTGTAAAAAAAATTATACAATAGCAGCATAAAAGCAAGCAGATATAGTCTTGAAAGGAAAAATTAGAATATATGATCGGTACACTACATGCACAATATATCCATATCAAACTCACCTGCGGGGTATGATGATCTCAAAACCCTGAACCTGAATGGTCACCAGACCATAAACAAATAAAATCCCTCCTGTATATGCATGTCATCGAAATGCAACAACCATAGCTCAAATAAGTGTAGCATACACAAACAAATGCAATCTATGCAATTGTGCTAGTGATGCAATGACACGGTCATCCCTGACGCCAGTCAACCACCGTCACCAGTCATGGGTGAGGTCGAGTGGGTAGGGCTATGACAACTGTATGCACTCTGCTATCACTGCTCCTGAGTGACTGAGTGGGCAGGATGCTGACGGAGGACACCCTCCTATCCCAAGTCATATGGGGGAGAATATCTCTTATCTCCTTGTATTACGAGAAAGAGGAGGGATTCCTGTCTACTACCACATTGCAGATACCACTACCCATGAGCGGCCGAGCGGAGCCTTGACAGGGCAACTGCACACACCCTTCTAATAGTACCACTAACCCATGAGTGGCAGTATGTGGAGATCCTGATATGACTGACGACCCATTTCAATCATAAAGGAGCCCAGAGATCTCCAGTTATGCAATAATGCAAAGATGGTGCATGACGCTAACACCCATCAACCAAACCTCAAAATGATATGCATTGGTCTGAAGCATAAATCATGGTATACAAATAACCTAGTAGGCATGCAAAAATGCTAGGTATCGATAAACATGTGTACTCTCTAGAATCAGAATATCAAGCATAGAGATGGTATGAAAAATAAATTCATGTCAAATGGTCAAGCAGTAAGTACCAAGCAGGATAACCAAGAGGCAGATAAAGGTAAATCGTATTACTATCCATACAAGGAACCATGCATAGAAATCTGAAATATCTACAGAGATAAGTCAGAAGATGCCCGCCTTGTAATGTCGTATAATATTGGAGAGAACCTCCCGTCCAAATAATCCGTGTCCAATCAGGGTCCTGTATCAATGGATATAGTTTAACCATTTATATAATAATAAATTAGCTAAACTTCATATAAATAAAATTTTAAGATCATCCTAATTATCATATTTTCATTTAATTAACCTTAATTAAATGATTCTTTTATTTATTCTAAGTTACCACAATTAGAGTTATGTTAAGTTTAGCCCAAACCTAACCCAAGAGATCACTTAGCGCTGATTAAATCCCCAATCAAATCTAATTAATCATGGGTCATTTAATTAACCTTAATTAACTAATCATTGCCTAATATTCTAGGAATATATTTTCTTTACACGTTGTGAGCCTATCTCCAGTTTCAAAAGTTAACCATGGCAACAACACCAAGTGGATCACATTAACAGCTTGATCATGGACAAGATAGCATGACATAGTTTTCAAATCACATTGGAGCTGTAGGGAGAAGTCTAGGCCAACTTTCACAATTAAAATGCAGTCCATGCTTTCCAATCTATTGCCATACATATGCAGAACTAATCCAAACCCCTTGCAGGTTCACACTACCAAATCAAACAGAGCATACAACCCATGAAACACACGATATCATAGCAAGGAAGACCAAATGATAAAAATAAAAAAAGCAATGTTGGAGGAAATGGACTCCTTTCGGAGAATTTACAATAAATTAAAATTATAAAAAATAATTTCAACTTAACTGTTGAGTGGCCCGAGCTGCCTTTTATCTAGTCTGCAGTCTCCCGACCAAAATTCCCGAGCTCCCGAGCTGAATTCCCGAGCTCCCGAGCGAGCTTCCGAGCTAAATTCCCGAGCTCCCGAGCGAGTACCCTAGCTGAATTCCCGAGCTCCCGAGATGAATTCCCGAGCTGGAATTCCCGAGTAGAGACTCCCGACTAGGATATCCTGAGCTCTCGAGCAGTATCTCCCGAGCTCCCGACCAAGTCTCCCGACTGAGAAGTTGTTGACGCCTGCGCAACGCAGTGTCCTTGAAACAGGTTTGTCCTCCTCCGGCGGTGCTTTGAGACTCAGATGGACGTCTATGTCTCAGGATACAACAGTCGAACCACGGGCACAACGGAGCACTCGTTGCTCGTGGAGAACTGAGGAAGTACCCGAACGCTATCAAAGGAGGTCGGGAACGAGGTGGAAGAGAATCTCTTTTCTCTGTGTCTTTTGCTCTCGGTCACAACCTCTTTATATAGGCTTAGACCCACGCAGTATTCAATGACCGAATTAACGCCATTTACTATCATTTAACCGGCCAGATCCAAACGCTTGGGGGTTAGTGATCTTGCATTAATCAAAATTGATGCATCAGTTATATTTGAGCAAAAAATTTGGCAAAATATTAGTTCATCTGCTTAGACAAATTTTGCCCCGACCGGTCGGACATTCGACGCGCGCAGGTCATGCACGCACACGAGTTCACTTGGTTCACTTGGGTCATTTAATTAACCTTAATTAACTAATCATTGCCTAATATTCTAGGAATATATTTTCTTTACACGTTGTGAGCCTATCTCCAGTTTCAAAAGTTAACCATGGCAACAACACCAAGTGGATCACATTAACAGCTTGATCATGGACAAGATAGCATGACATAGTTTTCAAATCACATTGGAGCTGTAGGGAGAAGTCTAGGCCAACTTTCACAATTAAAATGCAGTCCATGCTTTCCAATCTATTGCCATACATATGCAGAACTAATCCAAGCCCCTTGCAGGTTCACACTACCAAATCAAACAGAGCATACAACCCATGAAACACACGATATCATAGCAAGGAAGACCAAATGATAAAAATTAAAAAAAACAATGTTGGAGGAAATGGACTCCTTTCGGAGAATTTACAATAAATTGAAATTACAAAAAATAATTTCAACTTAACTGTTGAGTGGCCCGAGCTGCCTTTTATCTAGTCTGCAGTCTCTCGAGCAAAATTCCCGAGCTCCCGAGCTGAATTCCCGAGCTCCTGAGCGAGCTTCCGAGCTAAATTCCCGAGCTCCCGAGTGAGTACCCGAGCTGAATTCCTGAGCTCCCGAGTGAGCTCCCGAGATGAATTCCCGAGCTGGAATTCCCGAGCAGAGACTCCCGACTAGGATATCCTGAGCTCTCGAGCAGTATCTCCCGAGCTCCCGACCAAGTCTCTCGACCGAGAAGTTGCTGACGTCTGCGCAACGCAATGTCCTTGAAACAGGTTTGTCCTCCTCCGGCGGTGCTTTGAGGCTCAGATGGACGTCTGTGTCTCAGGATACAACAGTCGAACCACGGGCACAACGGAGCACTCGTTGCTCGTGGAGAACTGAGGAAGTACCCGAACGCTATCAAAGGAGGTCGGGAACGAGGTGGAAGAGAATCTCTTTTCTCTGTGTCTTTTGCTCTCGGTCACAACCTCTTTATATAGGCTTAGACCCACGCAGTATTCAATGACCGAATTAACGCCATTTACTGCCATTTAAACGGCCAGATCCAAACGCCTGGGTGTTAGTGATCTTGCATTAATCAAAATTGATGCATCAGTTATATTTCAGCAAAAAATTTGGCAAAATATTGGTTCATCTGCTTAGACAAATTTTGCCCCGACCGGTCGGACATTCGACGCGCGCAGATCGTGCACGCACACGAGTTCACTTGGTTCAGTACAAATCCGGGCCTTGGATTTGCACCCCCCCCACCCCGCACCCACGCATGAGAGAGAGCCTCTCCCCTAGCATTTGTTCACAACTATCATGCTTATGAAACAATATAAACCAACATTTATGCCTTGAGACTCCCAATGTAGGATAAAGTCTCATTCACAATGGAGCCTCTTTATTCTCCTCCTCACTTTCCATTCACCAGAAAGTCCGAATGTGGGACTAAAGTCCCACCACCTCTTTTTCCATTCACACTATATATCCAACAAACAAAACCTCATTGATGAACCCTTACCACAGATCCCTTGCTTTGATCCAACCCCACTCGGATCTAGGGCTGCGACACCCTCCACCTGAAGAAGGATGAGGAGCGTAGAGACTCACAGATCATGGAGAAGAAGGATGAGGAGAGGGTTCACGTGGGGAAGCAGGCGTCGGTGCTCAAGGGAAGAGGAAGAGATCGCGCAAAGAGAGAGGGTTGTGGCGCGCGAGGTGAAACTGCACAAAGAGGAATGAGTTGCGTCGTGTTTTGGCGGAGAGCGATGAGGAGAAGAGA
The DNA here is from genome assembly GCA_024364735.1 of Boesenbergia rotunda. NCBI lineage: Eukaryota > Viridiplantae > Streptophyta > Magnoliopsida > Zingiberales > Zingiberaceae > Boesenbergia > Boesenbergia rotunda. The sequence continues at coordinate 123,688 of JAGFNQ010006224.1, read as the reverse complement.
ACTAATTTTATTAGTGGGTGGTACTTTGCAAATAAGCCCTCTTACTTGTTGCTATTGCAATCCTCTCCTAAATTTTGGTTTTATACATTTAAATCCTTACGTTTTCTGTATTTAACAATTCTTTGACTATAATTGATCATGTTGTATAATTAGTGTTGGATTTTGTTTCTTTCTTAGGTAGACTAACATATTAGATTAAAATACCTAATCTTTGTCACTAAAAATTAAATTTAATAAAGATCTAATAGATATTTAATGGATATGAATTATGTTGGTAGAAATCTGTCTATTCCGAAAGTGAATGATGAGGATGATGAATTACCAAAGCGCAGCCCACGGCGGCGATGACGGGGAGAGGATGCCCACTCCTGCTAGATTAACACGAGCGTTAAAGGGGATGCACTAGAAGATTTTCCGGTGGAGCCCTCTCCGACGCTCAAGTCAGCCTTTTTCAGAGGATAACGAGGAATCAAATTGCTATAATTCTGGAAAGCTTACCTCCCTAATTTGGGTGCTGGGGCGTCTTATATACCTGATGTCTTTATCACATGTGTCTCCACGTTCCTTAATTATCGGTTACTTGATAGCTATTCTCTTTTGGTAACGGCCACTGCGATTATTAAAACCTTAATTACCGTGTGTTGCGAATAATAATTACCTGATGACTTTCCTATTCTGGAAGAAGAAATGAGTACTTGAAGTCTGACTTTCTTATCCCTACGTTAGTCTCGGAGTCTCATCTCCGAGCTGACCTCGGGGCCTTCGTCTGTTCTCTCGAGATAGTCTCAGGAGTCTGATTCCCAGTCTGACCTCGAGACACTGGTTCGATGGCCCCTACCACGTAGCTTTCCTGTGCCACATGCCCACCCCGGGTTGTTCATCCCTATCACAAATCCCCCTTCAATTCTAATCGAAAGAATTGTGGCTGACTGATTAAGCTGGTGGCACGATTAGGGTAAACGAAGTATCTACCGGGCCCATATTACCATTCCTTTCTCTTGAAGACTTGTCGAGTCCTAGGAATCGAAACATTCGTCCCTTGGCCCAAGGCAGTCTTTTGAGTTAATCCAAGAGTCCTTGCGAGTTCCAAGGCCCGATAATGATAGCTGTCATCACCCATTAAGAGCGCATGAGGTATCTTAATGGTAAAAGAGCGTTCCAATGAATAGAATGTTGCCATGTGGCAGGGTCTTTTCTACGTGATTTCTCTCTGATACGCTTAGTAAGGTCATACCAACCGACGGTTATAAGGAAGAGCGATGCCTCGAGATTGGTAGTTATCATTGTCCACGTGTCGTGCCTCTATTCTTCGCATGAGAGCGACTTCTTCCCTATAAAAGGGGAAGGCAAAAGTGGCCTTCCGTCTTCTTGCACCACCGACTATCAAAGCTTGTGCATCCCGCTTCTGTCTACTAGAGTTTCCTTTTGCTAGGGCTTCTTCTTCACGCGTAAGTCTCGTTCACCTTCATCTTCCTCTCCTCTTCATTACCATGGGCAAGGAAGGAAAGGGAAAGAAGGGCCAAGATAGAAAAGAGAGATCTAGGGAGGAAGGGATGTATCGTCCGGAGTGGTATGAAGTCACCTCCTAAAAGATCAAGATGAACACCTTGAGAGCCGCCTGTGAAGCCTATGACATTTTGGCGGAGTTAGAGGTTAAGGTCCCTAGGGTAGATTAGTCTCCCGTAGAACATCCCTTAGGGGTTTCACCTTTTTCTTAGGGTAGGTAGTATTTGGCCTCCGTTTTCCTCTTCCTCCCTTTTTTATGGCCATATTTGAGTACTTTGATATCTCCTTGCACCAGATGGCTCCCAACGCCTTCGCTCAGATGGGCGGGGTAATTATCCTTTTCAAACTTTTCAACATACCTTTAACCCATCGCTTCTTCCACTTCTTCTTCCTCCCAAACTTGGCCTCCAGAGGGACATTTAGCTTTGCTACTCGCCCAGGCCATAAGTTCATAGGAAGCCTCCCTTCCTCCCATAAGGGATGGAAGGAGCTTTTCTTTTTCATTAGGCTTCCCGAGCGACCCTTATGCCTGATTTGCTGGCGAGAAGACCTACCCTCTCATCCAGATCTGGGTGACTTCTAGCAGGACCCGGGGTATCAATGAGCCAGAAGCGTCTTAGCCAGAATGGAGTTCCACGGTCCCAGCCTGGTGCAGTGTGAAGAACTCCTGTATCAGCTGGGCTTAGCTCCAAAGCCACCGACCTTAGCCATAGCCTCAGTAAGTTCAATGTTTTGTTAAACATTTGTCGATTCTAACTGATATTTTATTATTTTTGTGTTGCAGAGAACGTCATGTTGTCCCAGGCAATGAGCAAGCTCCTTAAATGGGAGCTGGAAGACGAATAGGCCCTCGCCCCTCCTCTAGCTCCTACTGTCCCGGTGGCCTACCATTCTGAAGGCTGGGAGCAGACGCAGGAGCTGCCTGGTGCTCAAGGAGTTGATCCCTCCCCTACTCCCATTGAGATGGGAGGTGATGATGAAAAACCTGCAGTTTAAGTTCTTCCATCGCCGATAGAGCCGACTGGTAAAGCGGGATGAAGACGACTTGTCTTGCCCAGGGAGGAAGACAAGGAGAGAAGACCAATTCCTCCTGCCCCTCAGAAGAGGTGAACCCATGCACCTTCGGCGTCTCCCATGATCATGGAGGAGGAGGATACCATTCCCCTCTCGAAGCGCCTCCGACTGGTGCCCTCTCCTGCGATGGAGCACCGTGCCACAGTCGCCACCCTTGTCGATTCACACGACAATTCTAGAGGCAAGCGGGCGGGATCATCAGAGCCTCGACTGACGAGCGCGCATCTGCGCCGAAAGGTCCAGGCAGTGGAGAAGGCGGCCTCTCTGGGACCTTGGCCAGTGGAGCTGAAGGAACCCTTGGTCGAGGGTCATTCTTCCGGAGAAGCGTCCAGCACTGAGGAGGACATTCTGGGCCCCTCCATAGTGCCCTTCGAAGCACCCAATATCCAGCCCCTCCCTCTCTGCCGCTCCGAAGGCACATCTGGCGTGCCTTCTTCGAGGAGCTGCGAAGTCATGAGAGGGAGGACCATATGCGATTTAGCTAGGTTAGTCGCCAGCTTACATGAGTCACTCCTCAAGGTAAACGTCTTGTCTTTTTCGATTATAATCATTTTCTCTTCTGACCCTTATTATTTGTTGTGGGAGGCCGCATCCGATTGCCTTCTCTTGGGTCGTCGCCTTTCCTCCGAGCAGGAAACCGATGCCCTGCACCAACAAGTAACTGAACTAGAGGCGGAGGTTTTCTGTGATTGCGAGGAAGGCCTGATGCATGTGAAAGTCAGAAAGGGTATGCGAGTCAAGGTGGAGCACTACCTAGACTCCCTGCTAGCCTCTGAGTCCTCCCTGCACAGCATTCGCCACCGAGAACGCCTGCTATCAGGGCTGGCAACAACACTCACCGAGGAGGTTATTGGTGCAGACAGCACCAAAGTCGAACCTGTGTTTTGATAATGGCAAAGGGTTCAAAAGTTAAGATGTTATGTTTATCTAACATGCTCATTAAGTGTGCAGGAAACAAAGTCCTAGCGAAGGGCTGCTAGGCACCTGGCGAAGGAATGCCAGAGTACAAAGTCCTAGCGAAGGGCTGCTAGGCACCTGGCGAAGGAATGCCGGGATACAAAGCCCTAGCGAAGGACTGCTAGGCACATGTTGAAGGAATGCCAGGATACAAAGCCCTACCGAAGGACTGCTAGGCACCTGGCGAAGGAATGCCAGGATTCAAATGTTGGGACCGGGTGCATGTCGACATGGATGCGGGTTTGTAATTTTAAAAATTAATTACGTGCAGCGGAAGATTTAGCATAAATAATTTCCCAAATTATTTAACCACACATCTAAGCATGCAACCTTATATTGTGTAGACATGATCATACATTTAAGGTTTTGCAGAAAGTAAATTAATTTACTTATTACCTCGCGTAACTCGAAGGAAGGGACGAGATCCAACCGTAAGCGTCACTTAGAAGCTCCACCTCTATTCGCGTCCACGCCGAGTTTTCTTCGGGATGACTTCGCAAAGCCACGAGTTTCGTGCCGACAAGAACTACTAGATTCTCCAAAGGCACGACAAGAATACCAAGAGAGAGAGATGGGAAGACTAACCACCAAACGAAGAACGGAATCAAGATTCCGGGGAGGAAGGAGTTGCGCCCGCTTCTTCTTCTTCTCACGGTAGCTGCTTGGTGGATGAAGCTCACGGCAACAAAGGGAGTGCCTCTAGGGCCGGCGGCACTAGAGGAGGGAGAGAGAGAGAGGGCTTATTCCTTGATCTCTTAGATTAATCTCCAAGCCTTGCCTTGGTTCCTTTATATAGTAGCCTCTCAATCGCCAAGTCTCCTTTTTATGGAATAAATTTTCATAAGAAATTTATCATATAAATTTTTCTATGAATTATTCCATCATCCTAAGTTTTTATCATAATTTAATTTATAATAAAAACAACCATGTCTCCCTTTTTATTATGGAATAAATTTTCATAAGAAATTTATTATATAAATTTTTCTTATCATGGAAAAATCAATTCATAATTGATTTTATAAAATAAAATAAACTATTCAAAGTTTATTTTAATTTTCATGAAAATAATAAACCAAACTTCGGTTTATAAAAATGTATATATTATCCATAATTTTATAAAACAAACCACGCTCAGTTTATTTTATAATTTGAACCAAATAATTTGGTTCTCCCATTTTAATGTGGCCGACCAAACAAAGAGGGTGGGGACCTTCTTTGGCCGGCCAAACCCAAGCCTATACCATACGAATTAAACTCATTTAATTCGTCCAATAAGCCTTCAAAAGACTTAGCCATTTTAAGCTTCCGATGCGTCTCTGAAAAATTCAGATTCGACTTATCTCTCTTGATCGGAAAATCTAATTTTCAACTCGTTTTAAATCCCTCGGATTACTCGTAGTGCGTGTGACTAAATAGGCTTTCGATTTATGTTGGCCGTCTATAATTAACCAATTATAGAACTATCATGAGTGACACCTAGTAGTACATCATGATCCCCAATTAATCGAAAGATCAACGGTTGACCTCAGAAATAATTCTGAAACCCTTCAGCAGCTATAATGAGTCGTGCCTCATTCTCTTCACCATCTTATACCCACTTGGTTCAGGACACGGTCTATGTGTGTCAGTCCCCACTAGGCTGATTACGTCACACCTAGCCCAAGCAATGTTTTTCTCGTCCTACGGATTCTAGTTACTCTCATGTATCTGAGAGATTCATACTCTGAACATGTGATGCTCTGGCCAGAGGCTTCGAGTAACAATCCGACGATAGGCCTTGGGTATACATCTCCTCGCAAGGAGTGGTGAATCCTTTGTAGGCTGTTCAAACATCTTCGGGCACTTCGGCTTATACCCAACCATCCTGGGTCCACACCTCCATAGAGATGCTTGCTTAAGATGTCAAAGTATAAGTCTCCATGACCAAGATGACTTGAACACCGCAAGTCAAAGGAACATCGCACTTAAGCTGCAGTAAGAACTTCATTGACATATCTATATGTAGATTACCATATGAAGTTTTACAGCCAGTCACTCCAATGAACTAGTTCCCTTAACTAGCATTCATGTTTATCTCCAGACATCCCAATGTCTCCAGCCAATGAGAATCAGCTGATTAGAGAATAACCCATGCTAGTCTCAACAGGATTGATAGTCCGTATTTATCAATTCATCGACTAGGGACAATTTCAATACTTCACAATTGCACATGTAGAGATAATCACTAGTTGTGAATTCATCACAAATTCTCTCATGCTGTGAATTGTATTGCGGACATTTAGTAAATGAGTTTAAGATCTCAATCAAATACACAAACATGTATACTCAAATAGTGAATATTCATTTATTAAAATAAATGATTACAATCATAAGGCGATTGCCTTAGGACACTTCTCTCACAATACTAACAACAAAGCCTAGCGAAGGACTGCTAGGCACCAGGCGAAGGACTGCTTGGTACTGAAGACCTGGCGAAGGACAGTTGGGCACCTGGCGAAGGACTGCTAGGCAAAAGTCTAACCGGAGGAGCCGGTTGGCAACAGGTAAATTCTCCTGAGAGGAGAAGGTGAGCACGCATTCCCCGTCTAGGGAACTGTAGGCGTCGATTCGACCTAGGGTTCCATTTTGGAGACCCAAAGTCAGAACCAAGACAGCTAATGCTGTAAAAACCTAATATTTTATTGCTTTGTGTTGTTTTGGACTAACCTTGGATGCAGGACCGAAGGAATGTGCTTCTGCAGCTCAGAACGCCCCAAAGGAGAGGGGCAAGTAGCTGGGCAGGGCGCCCCCAGTGTCCCGGGCGCCCCCAAGGTCAAGGCAAAACAAGTAAAGCAAGAGAACGCTTCGGAAGCTCACTGGGAGGCCGCCCCCATGCTCCCGGGCGCCCCCGTGCTCCCGGGCGCCCCCGTGCTCCCGGGCGCCCCGGATGCCTCGGGCGCCCCGGGCTCAAGCCAACGAAGCGGATAGAGTCAAGCCAGTGAGAAGCTAGCGGACCGAGTCAACCCGGGTGCCCCTGCGTCCCGGGCGCCCCCAGTCAACTCTCAGCCCTATTCAAGTGGGATAAGGGCTGACTGAGATTTATTCGGATCGGTTGACACGTGGGGGCGCCCCCAACGTTCAGGGCGCCCCAGGAGGCTATAAATAGCCCCTCGACCCCAAGGCTTCAAACAACAAGTTTTCCAACGCCAATACGCTCTTCAACTCAGGCGCTCTGCTCCAGAAATCCTCCATCTCGAGATTCTAGTGCCGACGACGACCCTACGCACCGAAGAATGATCTACATCGGGCGTCGGTAACGAAGAGTCAATTCTTAATTGTATTTTTACTGCACTTACTTCTGTACAACTGTTTGTAAGATTTTGCGCGATTATAGTTTTGCCCGCAGTAAATGGTCAAGGACCGTGGGCCTTGGAGTAGGAGCCGACCGTGACTCCGAACCAAGTAAAATCGCTTGTGTTCGTGTTTGGTTTTCGTGTTAATTTTCCGCTGTGCATTCTCTCTCTAAATCCGAAACGATTTACGATATTCACCCCCCTCTATCGTTTTCTCTCGATCCAACAAGTGGTATCAGAGCGGGGAAGCTCAAATTTGGTGCAACCACCTATTTGAGAGTTTTTTTTCAGATTTCTTTTTAAATTTTTTCGAATTTTCATCGTTAATCGAGGTTAGTGCAACACCCCTCGATAAATATTTTTTTCTTCCCACACTACTAATCCAAGACCAAGTCTTGGTATATTTCTTTCCTTTTTACTCTTATTTTCAGATAAATAGTCATGCAAGAAGGATTCAGCACAGCCAGACCACCACTTTTCAGTGGGGAGGACTTCTCCTATTGGAAGAGCAGAATGGAGGTCCACCTGAAAACTCAGGTGGACATGTGGATAATCATCCAGTCTGGACTGGAGATTCCGAAGAATGCTGAAGGAGTGCCACAGTCTTACGCTGAGTGGGATATCGCTCTGAAAAGAAAAATTGAAGCTGATGCCAAAGCAACCCAGACACTTCAATGCGGCCTGACCAAGGAAGAGTTGAATCAGGTAGGACCATTCAACAGTGCAAAGGAGCTGTGGGGTAAGCTGATCGAGCTGCACGAAGGAACTTCAGATACTCGATTCAGCAAGAGAGATCTCCTCCTGAACAAGCTGTACACGATCAAGATGAATGATAACGAAACAGCAGCCCAGCTTCACGCCAGAATTCAGGAGTTAATGAACGGACTACACACAATCGGTCACAAGGTAGAAAACCATGACCTGATAAGGTACGCTCTTAACGCTTTCCCGAGAAACACCTTGTGGGCATCTATGGTAGATGCATACAAGATTTCAAGGGACCTCTCTAAAATTAAATTAGATGAACTGTTTTCTGAATTAGAATTGCATGAGCAGACTAACTGCATTCTGGCCGAGAAAGACATTGCTTTCGTTGCAGGTAAAGCTAGAAAGACAACCAAAAAGAAGCCTCAACCTGCACCCGAGTTTGATTCAGATTCAGAGTCAGAAGACAACGAGGGAAATCGGCCTAAGCTGGTTCGGCTAGCCCGGGACTACTACAAAGAGCTTAAAAACCAGACCAGCAGAAGAAAAGCTAGCCGAAGAAAAGAAGAACAAGCTGAACCCTCAAATGAAAAGAATAAACCCAACGTGACCTGTTACGAGTGCAAGAAGAAGGGCCACTACAAGACTGAATGCCCCAACTTGAAGGAAACAAAGAAGACGAGAAAGAAGAAGGCACTTCAGGCAATGTGGGACGAGTCCTCCTCCTCCGAAGAAGAAGAGGTCTCACAGTCGAACCTGCTCGCACTAACCGCCTCAGAAGAAATCGAGACCGAGTTAGAATCGGAGCCGGACGACGGCAAACTTACATTCTCAGAGGACGGCGAAATAACTGTAAGTGGGTTTTCAAGAAATCAGTTAAATGAATTAATTTCCTATCTTTCTCGAGATTTGGTGAAAGCTAAACTCCGAGTCGAATCTCTCTGACAGGAAGTAAAACTCCTGAAAGAGGGAGCTGACTCTAGATCCTTAACTGAGAAGGTTCAAGAAGGAACCTCTACTCAAGTTGAAAAACTTGAGAAAGAGAACTCCTCCTTGAAAACTCAGGTCAAGGACCTTAGATCAGCTTTAGAACGATTCACTTCTGGTTCCAAGGGTCTTGACATGATTCTTGGAAAACAGAAGTCGGTTCTAAATCGATCCGGATTAGGCTATAGAACCAAATCTAGACAAAGATCCTACTATGCTGTAGTGAACTAGTCCAGATCTAAAGTTCAGGCATGGGTACCCAAACTGTGCCTGAATAAACAAACTGGATCAAATCAGTATTGGATCCCCAAGGACAAGATTCACATCTTGCCGAACCATTATCGTGGCTTTAGTCCAGGGGAAGCCAAATTAAAAATAATATTTATAGTTAGATAAATTTTAATTCTTGTCTTCAAATTGCATGATTGCTTGTTTATTTAATTTTTGCAATTTATTATACTTAGATTTAGGAATGGTTAGTTTAAGGACTGAACCAACTTAACTGAAATTTGAACAACATAGTATTAGGTGGCAGTGAGATGATAGTACGTTAGGGAAGCCAATTCTAATAAGGTCAAGTATACTCTACTTGGTCTCTTTAGACTGGTGAAACTAGTCGAAGCTACCGATCCAAGACCCAAACTAGTTAGACCAGAATTTTTCAAAAAATAATTTTGAAAATGAAATTTCATCAAAAGGCTTTGTCAAGGAAAGAGTTGATGATCCAATAAGGCTACGGCCAAAGAAGGCCTAATGCCTCGCCAAGACCTGGAAGCCAATTTTTGAAATTTAAATTTAAATTATTCTTTGTCAAATTCGAATCTAACACAAATTTTCAGTTAATTGAAGATTCAAACATTTTTTTTAAAATAAACTCAAAATCAACTGTTTTTAAAATTAATTTAACTTTTTCAAAATAAATCATGATTTTACAAAATAATTTTATCTACTAAAACCTATCTCACAAAACCTATAAGGCTAACGTGATTGATAACCCTAGATTTGGGTGAGACAGACTAGGCTGTGAAAATCAATTTAGGCTATTCCTGATTCTAATTGGATCCAAATCAACAAAACTCTTTATGTGTAGGAACATAAAGATTTGGACCAATGGATGTTGGATAACGGATGCTCCAGACACATGACTGGGGATAAATTGAAATTCACCAAACTCAAGTTCAAAAACCTAGGCTCAGTAGCATTTGGCAACAATGCTACACTCAAGGTGATTGGGTCAGGTAATATTGAACTTAAATCTGACTTTGTTATTAAGAAAGTTCTTTTGGTTAAAAATTTTAAATTTAACTTGCTTAGCATAAGTCAATTGTGTGATACTGGTTATGTAGTTACCTTTACCAATTCTAACTGCCTGATTAGAAATTTGCAAGACTCAGAAATCATGCTTAAGGGCACTAGGAAAAATAATGTTTACACTATAAACCTACCTCTAGTACCTAAGTGCATGTTAACTCAGTTAGAACAATCAAACCTCTGGCATAAGAGATTAGGTCACACAAATTTGAGAATAATTTCGAAAATCACCCAACTTGGCCTAATTAAAGGTATTCCTAAAATTAAAAATCATGAAAACTTAATATGTGAATCATGCAATCAAGGTAAATAAACCAGGTCTAATCACAAACTAATTCAATCAGATCTAACTCAAACCACACTTGAGCTCCTGCACCTTGACCTATTTGATTCACATAGAGCCAAGCCACTAAGCGAAAACCGGTACTGCTTAGTAATTGTTGATGATTACTCTAGGTTTACCTGGGTTAGGTTTCTAAAGACCAAAGATGAAACCCTAAACCTATTAAATGACTTTTATAAGTTAATTGAAAATCAAAACGATACAAAAATCAAAAGACTTAGGAGTGACCACGGGGGAGAATTTGAAAATCAACGATTCGAGGAATTTTATAAGGTAAATGGGTATATACATGAATTTTCGTGTCCCAGAACCCCCCAGCAAAATGGCATAGTCGAAAGGAAAAATAGAACCCTACAGGAAGCCGCTAGGGCTATGTTCAATGAATTCAACTTAGCTAACCAATATTGGGCAGAAGCAATTAGTACTACTTGCTACATCCAAAATAGGGTACTAATTAACAAACAACACAATAAAACACCCTATGAATTATACTACCATAGACTCCCAAACCTACACTACCTAAGGGTCTTTGGGTGCAAAGTCCATATCCTAAACACCAAGGACTATCTAGGTAAATTCCAGTCTAAGTCAACCCCAGGCATCTTCCTAGGATATTCAACCACAAGTAGAGCCTATAGGGTTTACAACAAACAAACTAAGAAAATTGAAGAAACAATAAATTTAATATTTGATGAAGAAATCAACTCAAAATCTGATAATCCAGATCTAACTTCATCAAAAACTGATCAAGAAGATAATGAACAAATAGTTGAACGTTTAATTGGACCCTTAAATGAACTAACTATTGAACCAACTTCTGAGTTAATTCAACCAAATGTTGAACCAAACATTGAACCAAACATTGAACCAAATGTTGAACCAAATCGACCAGCCGGACCTGAGGCTGAACCAAGTTCTAGAAAAACCAAGAAACCCAGATTTAGTCACCCTACTGATCAAATTGTGGGTGATCCAACCTTAGGAGTCAGAACTAGGTCTTCCTATAGAAATCTTAGTCAGATAGCAATGATTTCAAAAATTGAACCTAAGACTATAGAGGAAGCCCTACCTGATCCTGATTGGATCATAGCTATGCAAGAAGAATTAGCCCAATTTGAAAGAAACCAAGTCTGGGAACTAGTACCTAAACCTGAGGGCAAATCCATCATTGACACTAAGTGGATTTTTAAGAATAAGTTAAATGATCAAGGAGAGATAGTCAGAAATAAAGCCCGCTTAGTAGCAAAAGGATTCAGTCAGGTAGAAGGGATAGATTATGACGAAACCTATGCCCCAGTAGCTAGACTTGAGTCCATTAAGATGTTATTAGCGTTTGCATCCCATAAAGGATTTAAACTATACCAAATGGATGTAAAGTCAGTCTTTCTAAATGGATTCATTAAGGAAGAAGTCTATGTAGGACAACTCCCTAGTTTTGAGGACTTAGAAAGACCTGACCATGTTTACAAATGTTAGTGATATGAGAAAAGTGTCCTAAGGCAATCGCCTTATGATGTAAACATTTATATTAATAAATGATAATTCACTATTTGAGTATACATGTTTTGTGTATTTGATTGGGATCTTAAACTCATCTACTGAATGTCCGCAATACAACTCACAGCATAAGAGAATTTGTGATGGGATCACAACTAGTGATTATCTCTAATGTGCAATTGTGAAGTATTGAAATTATCCCTAGTCGATGAATTGATAAAAACGGACACTATCAATTCTGTTGAGACTAGCATGGGTTATTCTCTAATCAGCTGATTCTCACTGGCTGGAGACATTGGGATGTCCGGAGATAAACATGGATGCTAGTTAAGGGAACTAGTTCATTGGAGTGACTAGCTGTAAAACTTCATATGGTTATCTATAAAGATATGTCAATGAAGTTCTTACTGCAGCTTAAGTGCGATGTTCCTTTGACTTGCGGTGTTCAAGTCATCTTGGTCATGGAGACTTATACTTTAACATCTTAAGCAAGCATCTCCAAGGAGGTGTGGACCCAGGATGATTGGGCATGAGCCGAAGTGCCCGAAGATGTTTGAACAGCCTACAAAGGATTCACCACTCCTTGCGAGGAGATGTATACCCAGGCCTATCGTCGGATTGTTACTCAAAACCTCTGGCCAGAGTATATCATGTTAAGAGTGCGAGTCTCTTAAATACATGAGAGTAATTAGAAATCCAAAGGACGAGAAAGACATTACTTGGGCTAGGTGTGACGTAGTCAGCCTAGTGGGGACTGACACAAATAGACCGTGTCCTGAACCAAGTGGGTATAAGATGGTGAAGGGAATGGGGCACGACTCATTAGAGCTGCTGAAGGGTTTCAGAATAATTTCTTCTGAGGTCAAACCGTTGATCTTTCGATTAATTGGGGATCATGATGTACTACTAGGTGCCACTCATGATCGTTCTATAATTGGTTGATTATAGACGGCCAACATAAATCGAAAGCCTATTTAGTCACACGCACTACGAGTAATCCGAGGGATTTAAAACGAGTTGAAAATTAGATTTTCCGATCAAGAGAAATAAGTCGAATCTGAGTTAATCAGAGGCGCAATGGAAGCTAAAAATGGCTAAGTCTTTTGAAGGCTTTTTGGGCGAATTAAATGAGTTTAATTCGCGTTGGTTCGGCTCGGTTTGGGCCGGCCAAAGAGGGTGCCAACCCTCCTTGGTTGGCCGGCCACCTAAAGGGAGAAAAACCAATTAATTTTGGTTTAATTAATAAAAATAAATCTAGCGCGATTTATTTTATAAATTATGGATAAATAAATTTGTATAAAGAAATTTATATAAATAAATTTATAGAAATTTATTCTTTTTATGGAAGTTAAAATAATCCATGAATTGGTTTATTTTAATTTTATAAAATCAATTATGAATTGATTTTTCCATAATAAGAAAGTTTATAAATTTCTTATAAAATTTATTCCATAATTTAAAGAGAAGAAGAATTTGTTTTATTATAAATTAGTTATAATAAGACTAGGCTTAACGGAATAAGTCATAAGAAATTTTATAAGATAAAAATTCTTATGATAACTAATTCCGTTAATTCTGTTAAAGAGGAGACTTAGCGAGGGAGAAGCAACTATATAAGGAACCATAGGCAAGCCTTGGATTCCCAATCAATAATTGAGTAATTGATATAGAGCTCCTCTCTCTCTCTCTTTTATTCTTCTCCTTCCCTTCTCCCCTCTTCCCTTTAGGGCCGGCGCCCACCCTAGCCTTTCTAGGGCCGGCGCCCAACCTACACCCAAGCAAGGGTTGGCGTGAGCAAGGGTTGCCGTGAGCCATCTACACCAAGGAGAAGCCAACCAAGAAGAAGAAGAAGCGGATCACATCTCCTTCCTCCTCGGAATTCGATTCCGTTTCTTTGGTGGTTAGTTTCCATACTTTTCTCTTCTTGTTCTTCTAGTTGTGCCTTCGGAGAATCTAGTAGTTCTCGTCGGCACAAAACTCGTGACTTTGCGAAGTCATCCCGAAGAGAACTCGGCGTGGACGCGAATAGAGGCGGAGCTTCCAAGGGACGCTACGGTTGGATCTCGTCCCTTACTTCGAGTTACGAGAGGTATAATGTAAATTAGTTTACTTTTCCGCAAAGTTTTATTTTATGATTATGTCAACACACTATAAGGTTGCATGCTAGATACGAAGTTAAAATAATTTAGGAAATTATTTTATGCAAATTCTTCCGCTGCACGTAAAAATTTAAAATTTTACGAACTCGTATCCTTGTCAGCATGCACCCGGTCCCAACAGTGGTATCAGAGCCGGTTAGTGTTCGACATAATCATATAATTGTTTTGCGGAACACTTTGTCATGATCTCAATTTTGGAAAAATTTTCAATTATGGAAACTTTCCAATTATAATAAATTTTAGATTTAGGAATTTCAAAGTTTGGAAATCCTCATGAAATTTCGCAAACTTTTGAAATTTTCTAGTTTCTGAAATTTTATAATAATTGTGAAAACTTCCCATCTTTGGAAACTTTCCAATTTTGGAAATTTTTCTAATTTTAGAAATTTTCCAATTTTGGAAATATGTAAGTTTTCTTTGTAACAGAAACTTACAATTATTCTGAAAACCAATTTATGAAATCTCGCAATTTTGGGCACTTTCTTTTAAGAAAGTCTAGACAAATTCATGGACAGTTAATTGACAATTAAATTTGAATTGGTCTTTAAATTGACAACAAAATTCTTTATTTTGGATTGAGCCTCGGGGAGCCGTCCAATTTAAAGCTAGTTGTTGTAATTTAATTTCCCAATTTTTAATTGAAATTGTCATGTTTGATTTGGATTGAGCCTCGGGGAGCCGTCCAATTGGATTTACAACAAATTATTTTTCTTTGGGTATCTGAGCCTCGGGGAGCCACCCTTAGAAAACGATTTGTTGTAATTAATTAAATCCATGAATAAAATATGATTTAAGAGGTGATGCTCTTACATATTGTTGTCTCCAAAATTAATTAGGAAATGGTTTCCTATAGAGTTTTCTTAAATGAGATTTTCATGAAAATAATATGTCGTTGAATTAAGGGAATTGCCTCTTAATTTAATAAGATTTGATTTAGAGAAATCAAAGTCTTAAACATATTATTTCCGAAATTGATTATGACAATTTAGGAAATTGTTTCCCAAAACAATTCCTTTAATAAAGTATGAAATTAGAATGAGGAAATCCGGTTCCTAATTCAATTAATGAGACTTGATAACTTAAGTCACATACATACTTTATTAAGGAAATCGTTAGTCATGACATATGTCATGAATGTGCATTAAAAAGGAAAAGATGAGACCCAAAACCCCTTACAAAATATTAAGGCTAACACCTTCCATTAATATGGTTAGAACCGGAGTTTTGTTTCTCGTTTGGGTTGATGGACACATCCATGCCCGACTTGAACCTCAACATGTTCAAACCATGGAATTAGTTTATGAATAATATAGTTGGAGTCAGAGGTCAATCCTTAGTTTTGGTTGTTGGACACATCCAAGCCTGACTAAACGGTTGAATGAGCTCCAACCATATTAAAACTATTTCTTGATTAATGGGTCAGCCTTAAGCTTGGAGCATCGATTTGTTGTGCCACAGCCAAGGTCGATGTAAAGAGAGGTGCAGTTGGGTGCTATGTAAAATGTTACATACTTGTTAATGAGTTAACAACCCAATGATTTATGCAAACATTCAATTAGTTGATAGCATAAAGTGATAGTTACATATATGTGATATGTAATCGGTGTAATTACCTACCTTCATAGCTAAGAAAAACTTGATGGCCACAGTCATGGTTGTTCTTATCTATGGTTGGATATCAACCTATTTGGAGATGTTCCTACGATCTCCCGAATTGATAAAAAGGGTTATTCAATTTGAAAAATAAATAGGATTTTATTTATGTATGTTGATACATTCTTTAATCATTCTTCTCACATAATCTCAATTTGTATTTCTAGGATAATCACTCGATCATGTCTTCCCTAAACTTGCGTTCCATTTTGGACACCAATAAACTGACTGGGCCGAACTTCATGGACTGGCTTCGAAACCTAAGGATAGTCCTCAAGGCGGAAAAGCTTGCTTATGTCATTGAAAATCAACTTCCCAACCATCCTCCAGAGAATGCAACTCCAGACCAATTGTTGGCCTATCAGAAACATGTGACCGATTCTGAAATGGCGGGTTGCATCATGCTAGCATCTATGGTACCTGAGCTGCAAAAGCAGCATGAGCATATGGATGCTTATACCATCATCTTCCATCTTCATGAGTTATTTGAAGAGCAGGCGAGATCCGAAAGGTTCGAGGTCTCCAGACTCCTCTTCACCTCAAAGATGCAGGAAGGCACTTCTGCCTCACAATTCGTGTTAAAGATGTTGGGGTACATTGAGCGACTGGGCACACTCGGCTTTGCAATGGATCATGAACTAAGTATTGACTTAATTCTGAATTGTCTGCCCAAAAGTTGTTCACAATTTGTGATGAACTATCGGATGAACAAGCTGGAGACTACCATTCCTGAGTTAATCAACATGCTGAAGGCTGTTGAGCCCGCTGTAAAGCAGGATCAAAAGGCGGTACTGTTAGTTGGTTCCTCGAAGAAAGGTTCTAAGAGGAAGGCCAAAGAACAGAACAAAGGGAAGAAGAAAAAGGCCAAGAAGACTGAAAAGAAACCAAAAGGAACTTGCCATCATTGTGGCAAGGAGGGTCACTGGCGAAGAAACTGCAAGGCTTATCTTGAGTCCTTGAAGAATAAGGCATCCGATGCCCCTTCCTCTTCAGGTATCTTCGTTATTGAATGTCACTCTATTTCCTCAAATACCTGGGTACTTGATACTGGGTGTAGCTCACATATATGTAATGACATACAGGGGCTAAGGAATAGAAGAAGACTTGTCAAAGGAGAAGCAAATATGCGAGTTGGAAATGGAGCAAAGATTGCTGCTGTTGCCATCGGAACCTATTTGCTAAAGCTCCCCACTGGACGTGTCTTAGAATTGGATAATTGTTATTTTGTTCCTTCATTAATAAAGAACATTGTATCTATTTCATGTTTGAATGAAAAAGGTTATCATTTAACTTTTAGTAACAATTGTTGTTACATAACTTTAAATGGCGTTTTTTATGGGAATGGAACTTTGTGCAATGGCATCTACACGTTAGATTTATCCAGTGACGTTTTCAATATCGAAGTTAGCAACAAACGTGCTCGAACAGATAATCGAATAGACTCCTACACGTGGCACTGTCGTCTTGGCCATGTAAGTAAGAAACGCATGACCGAATTACACCGATGTGGAATTTTGGAATCATTTGAACCCGGTTCATTTGATACATGCGAATCATGCTTAAAAGGCAAGATGACCAAATTACCCTTTTCCGGAAAAGGTAATCCAGTGGGAGAATTGCTTGGTCTAATACATACCGATGTATGTGGACCAATGTCAACTCTAGCACAAGGAGGCTATAGCTACTTCATCACCTTTATCGATGATCACTCACGATTCGGGTATGTGTTCTTGATGAAACACAAATCTGAAGCTTTTGAGAAATTCAAAGAGTTCAGAAATGAAGTAGAGAAACAACTTGACAAAAGTATTAAAATACTTCGATCCGATCGGGGTGGTGAATACTTGAGTCAAGAATTTCAAGATTATCTTAGGGACAATGGGATATTGTCCCAATGGACTCCGCCGTATACACCACAGCATAATGGTGTATCTGAGAGGCGTAACCGAACCTTGATGGACATGGTTAGATCCATGATGAACCATGCAACTCTTCCAAAATCCTTTTGGGGCTATGCACTTAAGACAGCTGTTTACTTGCTAAACAGAGTCCCGACCAAGGTAGTCTCTACTACTCCATATGAGATTTGGAATAGTAAGAAACCTCACTTAACTCACCTTAAGATATGGGGTTGTCCTGCTTATGTGAAGCGGGTTATATCAGACAAATTGGATGCTAAGTCTGATAAGTGTCTATTTATTGGATATCCTAAGGAAACGAAGGGTTACCAATTCTATCATCCCTTGGAGCAAAAGGTGTTTGTTTCAAGGCATGCTGTATTTCTAGAAAAAGAATTTCTTTTACAAGAAAACAGTGGGAGTGGGATTGAACTTGATGAAGTTCAAGAAACTCCAATAGACATTACAGAGACACCTAGTCTAGGCCCACAACCGATAATTCATAGTGATGAGCTATCAGTTGAACCTAAAACAACACCACCTCTTCGTAGGTCTGATAGGACACGCAATATTCCAGAGAGATACGGATTTCTCATAAGTGAATCGAACGACGTGTTACTCATAAGCGATGACGAACCTATCAGTTATGAAGATGTTCTGAAAAGTTCAGAAAGGGACAAATGGCTTGAAGCCATGAAGTCGGAAATGGATTCCATGTATGAAAACCAAGTATGGGACTTGGTTAACCCACCTGAAGGGATTAAGCCCATAGGGTGCAAGTGGGTTTTCAAGAAGAAAACCGACATGGAAGGTAATGTAGTTACCTTTAAGGCTAGATTAGTGGCAAAAGGATATCGTCAAAAACAAGGAATTGATTATGACGAAACCTACTCGCCAGTAGCTATGCTTAAATCCATTCGGATGCTCCTAGCCATAGCAGCTCATTATGATTATGAGATATGGCAAATGGATGTGAAAACAGCTTTCCTTAATGGAAACC
This sequence comes from Boesenbergia rotunda, assembly GCA_024364735.1. Taxonomy (NCBI): domain Eukaryota; kingdom Viridiplantae; phylum Streptophyta; class Magnoliopsida; order Zingiberales; family Zingiberaceae; genus Boesenbergia; species Boesenbergia rotunda. The sequence continues at coordinate 105,266 of JAGFNQ010006224.1, read as the reverse complement.
TGCTTGAGGATGTATACATGATACAACCTGAAGGTTTCACATCGGTTGATAAAACCAAAGTATGCAAGCTTCGACGATCCATATATGGACTGAAGCAAGCATCTAGGAGCTGGAACATCCGTTTTGATGAGACAATCAAAGAGTTTGATTTCTCACAAAATCCTGACGAACCTTGTGTGTACAAGAAGGTTAGTGGGAGTGCAGTCGTATTCCTAGTATTATATGTCGATGACATCTTACTTATAGGAAACGATATATCAGTCTTACAGACAGTTAAAATTTGGTTGTCCAAAACTTTCTCCATGAAAGACCTGGGAGAAGCAACCTATATCCTTGGGATTAGAATCTATAGAGATAGATCAAAACGGTTGCTTGGTCTTTCGCAGTCTACATATATAGACCGAGTGCTAAAAAGGTTTAGCATGTCGGAATCCAAGAAAGGTTACCTTCCCATCAGGCATGGGATCAACCTTTCAAAGTCTATGTGTCCGCGCACAGAAGACGAGAGGATTTGCATGAATAAGATTCCCTATGCATCCGCAATAGGATCTATCATGTATGCTATGTTATGTACAAGGCCCGATGTATCGTATGCTTTGAGCGTCACAAGCAGATACCAGTCGGATCCGGGAATGGATCATTGGGCGGCTGTAAAGACAATCCTTAAGTACTTAAGAAGAACTAAGGATGTGTTCCTAATATATGGAGAAGGAGATATGGTAATACGTGGGTATACAGATGCCAGTTTCCAGACAGATAAGGATGACTCCAAATCGCAGTCTGGATACGTATTTACTTTGAATGGAGGCGCAGTAAGTTGGAAAAGTTCCAAACAAGACACCGTAGCGGATTCTACCACGGAAGCGGAATATATCGCAGCTTCGGAAGCAGCAAAGGAAGCAGTTTGGATCAAGAAGTTTGTCTCAGAACTTGGTGTGGTTCCAACCATTGATGAAGCAGTGCCGGTTTACTGCGACAACAATGGAGCTATTGCACAAGCGAAGGAACCAAGGTCTCATCAGCGATCCAAACACGTGCTTCGACGCTATCATCTGATCAGAGAGATTATAAGTAGGAATGACATACAAATTGAGAGGGTTCCCACTGAAAGGAATATAGCGGATCCTTTAACTAAGGCCTTGCCTCAAAGCAAGTTTGAGGGACATGTTAGAGCCTATGGTATTGGATACCGTAGCGATTGGCATTAGGCCAAGTGGGAGTTTGTTAGTGATATGAGAGAAGTGTCCTAAGGCAATCGCCTTATGATGTAAACATTTATATTAATAAATGATAATTCACTATTTGAGTATACATGTTTTGTGTATTTGATTGGGATCTTAAACTCATCTACTGAATGTCCGCAATACAACTCACAGCATAAGAGAATTTGTGATGGGATCACAACTAGTGATTATCTCTAATGTGCAATTGTGAAGTATTGAAATTATCCCTAGTCGATGAATTGATAAAAACGGACACTATCAATTCTGTTGAGACTAGCATGGGTTATTCTCTAATCAGCTGATTCTCACTGGCTGGAGACATTGGGATGTCCGGAGATAAACATGGATGCTAGTTAAGGGAACTAGTTCATTGGAGTGACTAGCTGTAAAACTTCATATGGTTATCTATAAAGATATGTCAATGAAGTTCTTACTGCAGCTTAAGTGCGATGTTCCTTTGACTTGCGGTGTTCAAGTCATCTTGGTCATGGAGACTTATACTTTAACATCTTAAGCAAGCATCTCCAAGGAGGTGTGGACCCAGGATGATTGGGCATGAGCCGAAGTGCCCGAAGATGTTTGAACAGCCTACAAAGGATTCACCACTCCTTGCGAGGAGATGTATACCCAGGCCTATCGTCGGATTGTTACTCAAAACCTCTGGCCAGAGTATATCATGTTAAGAGTGCGAGTCTCTTAAATACATGAGAGTAATTAGAAATCCAAAGGACGAGAAAGACATTACTG
>JAGFNQ010006224.1:72338-99647 GCA_024364735.1 Boesenbergia rotunda | reverse complement strand
TTCCTTCATTAATAAAGAACATTGTATCTATTTCATGTTTGAATGAAAAAGGTTATCATTTAACTTTTAGTAACAATTGTTGTTACATAACTTTAAATGGCGTTTTTTATGGGAATGGAACTTTGTGCAATGGCATCTACACGTTAGATTTATCCAGTGACGTTTTTCAATATCGAAGTTAGCAACAAACGTGCTCGAACAGATAATCGAATAGACTCCTACACGTGGCACTGTCGTCTTGGCCATGTAAGTAAGAAACGCATGACCGAATTACACCGATGTGGAATTTTGGAATCATTTGAACCCGGTTCATTTGATACATGCGAATCATGCTTAAAAGGCAAGATGACCAAATTACCCTTTTCCGGAAAAGGTAATCCAGTGGGAGAATTGCTTGGTCTAATACATACCGATGTATGTGGACCAATGTCAACTCTAGCACAAGGAGGCTATAGCTACTTCATCACCTTTATCGATGATCACTCACGATTCGGGTATGTGTTCTTGATGAAACACAAATCTGAAGCTTTTGAGAAATTCAAAGAGTTCAGAAATGAAGTAGAGAAACAACTTGACAAAAGTATTAAAATACTTCGATCGATCGGGGTGGTGAATACTTGAGTCAAGAATTTCAAGATTATCTTAGGACAATGGATATTGTCCAATGGACTCCGCCGTATACACCACAGCATAATGGTGTATCTGAGAGGCGTAACCGAACCTTGATGGACATGGTTAGATCCATGATGAACCATGCAACTCTTCCAAAATCCTTTTGGGGCTATGCACTTAAGACAGCTGTTTACTTGCTAAACAGAGTCCCGACCAAGGTAGTCTCTACTACTCCATATGAGATTGGAATAGTAAGAAACCTCACTTAACTCACCTTAAGATATGGGGTTGTCCTGCTTATGTGAAGCGGGTTATATCAGACAAATTGGATGCTAAGTCTGATAAGTGTCTATTTATTGGATATCCTAAGGAAACGAAGGGTTACCAATTCTATCATCCCTTGGAGCAAAAGGTGTTTGTTTCAAGGCATGCTGTATTTCTAGAAAAAGAATTTCTTTTACAAGAAAACAGTGGGAGTGGGATTGAACTTGATGAAGTTCAAGAAACTCCAATAGACATTACAGAGACACCTAGTCTAGGCCCACAACCGATAATTCATAGTGATGAGCTATCAGTTGAACCTAAAACAACACCACCTCTTCGTAGGTCTGATAGGACACGCAATATTCCAGAGAGATACGGATTTCTCATAAGTGAATCGAACGACGTGTTACTCATAAGCGATGACGAACCTATCAGTTATGAAGATGTTCTGAAAAGTTCAGAAAGGGACAAATGGCTTGAAGCCATGAAGTCGGAAATGGATTCCATGTATGAAAACCAAGTATGGGACTTGGTTAACCCACCTGAAGGGATTAAGCCCATAGGGTGCAAGTGGGTTTTCAAGAAGAAAACCGACATGGAAGGTAATGTAGTTACCTTTAAGGCTAGATTAGTGGCAAAAGGATATCGTCAAAAACAAGGAATTGATTATGACGAAACCTACTCGCCAGTAGCTATGCTTAAATCCATTCGGATGCTCCTAGCCATAGCAGCTCATTATGATTATGAGATATGGCAAATGGATGTGAAAACAGCTTTCCTTAATGGAAACCTGCTTGAGGATGTATACATGATACAACCTGAAGGTTTCACATCGGTTGATAAAACCAAAGTATGCAAGCTTCGACGATCCATATATGGACTGAAGCAAGCATCTAGGAGCTGGAACATCCGTTTTGATGAGACAATCAAAGAGTTTGATTTCTCACAAAATCCTGACGAACCTTGTGTGTACAAGAAGGTTAGTGGGAGTGCAGTCGTATTCCTAGTATTATATGTCGATGACATCTTACTTATAGGAAACGATATATCAGTCTTACAGACAGTTAAAATTTGGTTGTCCAAAACTTTCTCCATGAAAGACCTGGGAGAAGCAACCTATATCCTTGGGATTAGAATCTATAGAGATAGATCAAAACGGTTGCTTGGTCTTTCGCAGTCTACATATATAGACCGAGTGCTAAAAAGGTTTAGCATGTCGGAATCCAAGAAAGGTTACCTTCCCATCAGGCATGGGATCAACCTTTCAAAGTCTATGTGTCCGCGCACAGAAGACGAGAGGATTTGCATGAATAAGATTCCCTATGCATCCGCAATAGGATCTATCATGTATGCTATGTTATGTACAAGGCCCGATGTATCGTATGCTTTGAGCGTCACAAGCAGATACCAGTCGGATCCGGGAATGGATCATTGGGCGGCTGTAAAGACAATCCTTAAGTACTTAAGAAGAACTAAGGATGTGTTCCTAATATATGGAGAAGGAGATATGGTAATACGTGGGTATACAGATGCCAGTTTCCAGACAGATAAGGATGACTCCAAATCGCAGTCTGGATACGTATTTACTTTGAATGGAGGCGCAGTAAGTTGGAAAAGTTCCAAACAAGACACCGTAGCGGATTCTACCACGGAAGCGGAATATATCGCAGCTTCGGAAGCAGCAAAGGAAGCAGTTTGGATCAAGAAGTTTGTCTCAGAACTTGGTGTGGTTCCAACCATTGATGAAGCAGTGCCGGTTTACTGCGACAACAATGGAGCTATTGCACAAGCGAAGGAACCAAGGTCTCATCAGCGATCCAAACACGTGCTTCGACGCTATCATCTGATCAGAGAGATTATAAGTAGGAATGACATACAAATTGAGAGGGTTCCCACTGAAAGGAATATAGCGGATCCTTTAACTAAGGCCTTGCCTCAAAGCAAGTTTGAGGGACATGTTAGAGCCTATGGTATTGGATACCGTAGCGATTGGCATTAGGCCAAGTGGGAGTTTGTTAGTGATATGAGAGAAGTGTCCTAAGGCAATCGCCTTATGATGTAAACATTTATATTAATAAATGATAATTCACTATTTGAGTATACATGTTTTGTGTATTTGATTGGGATCTTAAACTCATCTACTGAATGTCCGCAATACAACTCACAGCATAAGAGAATTTGTGATGGGATCACAACTAGTGATTATCTCTAATGTGCAATTGTGAAGTATTGAAATTATCCCTAGTCGATGAATTGATAAAAACGGACACTATCAATTCTGTTGAGACTAGCATGGGTTATTCTCTAATCAGCTGATTCTCACTGGCTGGAGACATTGGGATGTCCGGAGATAAACATGGATGCTAGTTAAGGGAACTAGTTCATTGGAGTGACTAGCTGTAAAACTTCATATGGTTATCTATAAAGATATGTCAATGAAGTTCTTACTGCAGCTTAAGTGCGATGTTCCTTTGACTTGCGGTGTTCAAGTCATCTTGGTCATGGAGACTTATACTTTAACATCTTAAGCAAGCATCTCCAAGGAGGTGTGGACCCAGGATGATTGGGCATGAGCCGAAGTGCCCGAAGATGTTTGAACAGCCTACAAAGGATTCACCACTCCTTGCGAGGAGATGTATACCCAGGCCTATCGTCGGATTGTTACTCAAAACCTCTGGCCAGAGTATATCATGTTAAGAGTGCGAGTCTCTTAAATACATGAGAGTAATTAGAAATCCAAAGGACGAGAAAGACATTACTTGGGCTAGGTGTGACGTAGTCAGCCTAGTGGGGACTGACACAAATAGACCGTGTCCTGAACCAAGTGGGTATAAGATGGTGAAGGGAATGGGGCACGACTCATTAGAGCTGCTGAAGGGTTTCAGAATAATTTCTTCTGAGGTCAAACCGTTGATCTTTCGATTAATTGGGGATCATGATGTACTACTAGGTGCCACTCATGATCGTTCTATAATTGGTTGATTATAGACGGCCAACATAAATCGAAAGCCTATTTAGTCACACGCACTACGAGTAATCCGAGGGATTTAAAACGAGTTAAAAATTAGATTTTCCGATCAAGAGAAATAAGTCGAATCTGAGTTAATCAGAGGCGCAATGGAAGCTAAAAATGACTAAGTCTTTTGAAGGCTTTTTGGGCGAATTAAATGAGTTTAATTCGCGTTGGTTCGGCTCGGTTTGGGCCGGCCAAAGAGGGTGCCAACCCTCCTTGGTTGGCCGGCCACCTAAAGGGAGAAAAACCAATTAATTTTGGTTTAATTAATAAAAATAAATCTAGCGCGATTTATTTTATAAATTATGGATAAATAAATTTGTATAAAGAAATTTATATAAATAAATTTATAGAAATTTATTCTTTTTATGGAAGTTAAAATAATCCATGAATTGGTTTATTTTAATTTTATAAAATCAATTATGAATTGATTTTTTCCATAATAAGAAAGTTTATAAATTTCTTATAAAATTTATTCCATAATTTAAAGAGAAGAAGAATTTGTTTTATTATAAATTAGTTATAATAAGACTAGGCTTAACGGAATAAGTCATAAGAAATTTTATAAGATAAAAATTCTTATGATAACTAATTCCGTTAATTCTGTTAAAGAGGAGACTTAGCAAGGGAGAAGCAACTATATAAGGAACCATAGGCAAGCCTTGGATTCCCAATCAATAATTGAGTAATTGATATAGAGCTCCCTCTCTCTCTCTCTCTTTTATTCTTCTCCTTCCCTTCTCCCCTCTTCCCTTTAGGGCCGGCGCCCACCCTAGCCTTTCTAGGGTCGGCGCCCAACCTACACCCAAGCAAGGGTTGGCGTGAGCAAGGGTTGCCGTGAGCCATCTACACCAAGGAGAAGCCAACCAAGAAGAAGAAGAAGCGGATCACATCTCCTTCCTCCTCGGAATTCGATTCCGTTTCTTTGGTGGTTAGTTTCCATACTTTTCTCTTCTTGTTCTTCTAGTTGTGCCTTCGGAGAATCTAGTAGTTCTCGTCGGCTCAAAACTCGTGACTTTGCGAAGTCATCCCGAAGAGAACTCGGCGTGGACGCGAATAGAGGCGGAGCTTCCAAGGGATGCTACGGTTGGATCTCGTCCCTTACTTCGAGTTACGAGAGGTATAATGTAAATTAGTTTACTTTTCCGCAAAGTTTTATTTTATGATTATGTCAACACACTATAAGGTTGCATGCTAGATACGAAGTTAAAATAATTTAGGAAATTATTTTATGCAAATTCTTCCGCTGCACGTAAAAATTTAAAATTTTACGAACTCGTATCCTTGTCAGCATGCACCCGGTCCCAACAACAAACTCACTAAAGCACTTTATAGACTAAAACAAGCACCTAGGGCCTGGTATAAACGCTTATCAACTTATCTAATTTCTAAAGAATTTAAACAAGGACAAATTGACTCAACCCTATTTATTAAAACCTTAGGAAAAGAAATCTTTATTGCCTAAATCTACGTCGATGACATAATCTTTGGGTCCACCAACTCTAATTTTTTAAAAGAATTCATGAAAATAATGGAAAATGAGTTTGAAATGAGCTTAGTTGGTGAGTTCAACTTTTTCCTAGGGTTACAAATTAAACAAACTAAGGATGGAAACTATGTCCATCAATCTAAATATGCTAAAGAATTAATAAAGAAATTTAAAATGGATAACTCTAAAAGCATAAGTACCCCCATGACCACAAATGTAAAAATAGATAGTGACCCTGATGGTAGACCAGTAGACCTTAAACTCTATAGAAGTATGATTGGGAGTCTACTATACCTCACAGCCAGCAGACCTGATATTCTTTTTGCTGTATGAATGTGTGCTAGATACCAAATCTGTGCTAAGGAAACGCACTTAGCAGCCCTAAAAAGAATACTAAGATATGTTAAGGGCACTCTAAATGTAGGGATTTGGTACCCTAGGACCTCAACCTTTGACTTGTCAGGATACTCGGATTCTGACTATGCTGGTTGTAAATTAGATAGAAAGAGCAGAAGTGGAAGCTGCCAACTGTTAGGAAATAGTCTAGTAAGTTGGTGCAGCAGAAAACAACACTATGTAGATCTATCCACAACTGAAGCTGAGTATGTTGCCTTAGGAGAGTGTGTAGCACAACTTTTATGGATGATGCACACTATTAAGGACTTCCAGCTCAACTACACCCAAACTCAGGTCTTCATTGACAATATAAGCTCAATTAATCTAACTAAAAACCCAATCCAACATTCCAGAACTAAACACATAGAAGTTAAACACCACTTTGTAAGAGACCATGTAGCCAGGGGTGAAATAGTCCTTAAGCATGTAAACTCTAAATCTAACTTAGCTGACATATTCACTAAACCCCTACCTGAGTCTGAGTTCAGCTTACTAAGAAGGCAGTTAGGATTATGCTTGGTAGAATAGGTTTACTCTATTTTTCAATTTTTAAACTGCTTTACTTGCTTTTAAAATCAGTTTTAAAATAATTTTAAAACTGCTTTACTTAATTTCAAAATCAGCTTTCACTTAGTTTGAAAAATCTTTTTGACTTAGTTTTATTTTAAAAACTACCCCCTTCAAAACTAGGGCTTTTTCGCAAATGGGCTTAGCCTAGGTCCTAACCCTAGAACTGCATGCACCTATAGATTTAGAAGCCAGCATCTCACAAGCACCTTAGGGTACTTTTGACTGATAACCTAGAATGGGTTGAGATGCTTAGGTCTTTGCCTTAATTCAAGATGTAGATCAGTGCATCTGCAGTAATTGGGGCACTAAATACAACTTAAATAGTAATCAAGTTAAGTGTCAAGATTAGAAAATCTAACTTGAACAGAACACTTAACTTGACTAACCCTAGCGAAAACTACTGTTTATAACAGTTAGTAAGTAGCTAATTGGGTTAGACAGGACCCTAAAGAGATAATTGAAATTGGCTTGGTTCAGTTTATCTTGCATTGGTTCAGTATAACACATTAATTTTTTTATGCAATTTATTTACCTTTTTTTTGCTATATTGCTTTGTTTTTGATATATGGCAAAGGGGGAGAGATAGGAAAGAAGAGAAGCTTTTTTAAATTTTTCTAAATTTTCAAAAACTTTATCCTTTCTTCAAAAAGCTTACGCTAAGTTTTTTTTAAACTATTTAAAAGTACTTGATCTAAATAGTTTTCAAAATTGATTGTAAGTACTTGACCCAAGCAGTTTTCAAAAAAAAAAAGTATTTCTAAGTACTTAAACTTAAGCTATGTTCAAAAAACAAAAAATCTCTAAGTACTTATTTCTAAACTTCTCTAATAGAAAAGTTTCTAAGTATAAAGCCTCTAAAGTACTAAAGAGATTGAAATTTTTTTTTGAGAACTTAAAACTTAAGAAAATGTTTTAGAAATCTTTTGACTACAAATTTTTTTTTCTAAGCATAAATTTTCCAAAGTGCCTAACCAAATTTGTTTAAGTTTTCTAAAACTTCTTTTGAAAAATGTTCTAAGTTTTGAAAATAAATTTCATCATTTTGACTTAGAAATTTTTTTAACCCCACAAAACATTGAAAAACCTAGGGGGAGATTCCTTCCAAGGGGAGGGAACTAAACTGTTAGATCAACTGTCTTGATTAACTTAACTTTTTGAATTGGGTTGCCATAAATCAAAAAGGGGGAGATTGTTGGTGCAGACAACACCCAAGTCGAACCTGTGTTTTGATAATGGCAAAGGGTTCAAAAGCTAAGATGTTATGTTTATCTAATATGCTCATTAAGTGTGCAGGAAACAAAGTCCTAGCGAAGGGCTGTTAGGCACCTGGCGAAGGAATGCCAGGGTACAAACTCCTAGCGAAGGGCTGCTAGGCACCTGGCGAAGGAATGCCAGGATACAAAGCCCTAGCGAAGGACTGCTAGGCACCTGGCGAAGGAATGCCAGGATACAAATGTTGGGACCGGGTGCATGTCGACAAGGATACGGGTTCGTAAAATTTTAAATTTTTACGTGCAGCGGAAGAATTAGCATAAAATAATTTCCTAAATTATTTTAACCACGTATCTAGCATGCAACCTTATGATGTGTTGACATGATCATAAAATAAAACATTGCGGAAAGGTAAACTAATTTACTTTGTACCTCGCGTAACTCGAAGAAAAGGGACGAGATCCAACCGTAGCGTCCCTTAGAAGCTTCGCCTCTATTCGCGTCCACGCCGAGTTCTCTTCGGGATGACTTCGCAAAGTCACGAGTTTTGTGCCGACGAGAACTACTAGATTCTCTATAGGCACAACAAAGAAGATCAAGAGAGGAAAGGGAAACTAACCACCAAGAAACGGAATCGAATTCCGAGAGGGAAGGAGATGTGATCCGCTTCTTCTTCTTCTTGGTTGGCTTCTCCTTCTTCTTGTTAGCTCACGGCAACCACCTTCTATGGGAGGAGTTGCGCCGGCCCTAGCCCTCAAGAGGAGGCGCCGGCCCTAGATGCTTCAAGGTGGGCGCCGGCCCTTGGTGGGGAGAAGGGAAGGAGAAGAGAATAAAAGAGAGAGAGAGAGGGAGCTCTATATCAATACACGATTATTGATTGGGAATCCAAGGCTTGCCTATGGTTCCTTATATAGTTGCTTCTCCCTCGCTAAGTCTCCTCTTTAACAGAATTAACGGAATTAGTTATCATAAGAATTTTTATCTTATAAAATTTCTTATGACTTATTCCGTTAAGCATAGTCATATTATAACTAATTTATAATAAAATAAATTCTTCTTCTCTTTAAATTATGAAATAAATTTTATAAGAAATTTATAAACTTTTTTATTATGGAAAAATCAATTCATAATTGATTTTATAAAATTAAAATAAACCAATTCATGGATTATTTTAACTTCCATAAAAAGAATAAATTTCTACAAATTTATTTATATAAATTTCTTTATACAAATTTATTTATCCATAATTTATAAAATAAATCGCGCTAGATTTATTTTTATTAATTAAACCAAAATTAATTGGTTTTTCTCCCTTTAGGTGGCCGGCCAACCAAGGAGGGTTGGCACCCTCTTTGGCCGGCCCAAACCGAGCCGAACCAACGCGAATTAAACTCATTTAATTCGCCCAAAAAGCCTTCAAAAGACTTAGCCATTTTTAGCTTCCATTGCGCCTCTGATTAACTCAGATTCGACTTATTTCTCTTGATCGGAAAATCTAATTTTCAACTCGTTTTAAATCCCTCGGATTACTCGTAGTGCGTGTGACTAAATAGGCTTTCGATTTATGTTGGTCGTCTATAATCAACCAATTATAGAACGATCATGAGTGGCACCTAGTAGTACACCATGATCCCCAATTAATCGAAAGATCAACGGTTTGACCTCAGAAGAAATTATTCTGAAACCCTTCAGCAGCTCTAATGAGTCGTGCCCCATTCCCTTCACCATCTTATACCCACTTGGTTCAGGACACGGTCTATTTGTGTCAGTCCCCACTAGGCTGACTACGTCACACCTAGCCCAAGTAATGTCTTTCTCGTCCTTTGGATTTCTAATTACTCTCATGTATTTAAGAGACTCGCACTCTTAACATGATATACTCTGGCCAGAGGTTTTGAGTAACAATCCGACGATAGGCCTGGGTATACATCTCCTCGCAAGGAGTGGTGAATCCTTTGTAGGCTGTTCAAACATCTTCGGGCACTTCGGCTCATACCCAATCATCCTGGGTCCACACCTCCTTGGAGATGCTTGCTTAAGATGTTAAAGTATAAGTCTCCATGACCAAGATGACTTGAACACCGCAAGTCAAAGGAACATCGCACTTAAGCTGCAGTAAGAACTTCATTGACATATCTTTATAGATAACCATATGAAGTTTTACAGCTAGTCACTCCAATGAACTAGTTCCCTTAACTAGCATCCATGTTTATCTCCGGATATCCCAATGTCACCAGCCAGTGAAAATTAGCTGATTAGAGAATAACCCATGCTAGTCTCAACAGAATTGATAGTGTCCGTTTTTATCAATTCATCGACTAGGGATAATTTCAATACTTCACAATTGCACATTAGAGATAATTACTAGTTGTGATCCCATCATAAATTCTCTTATGCTGTGAGTTGTATTGCGGACATTCAGTAGATGAGTTTAAGATCCCAATCAAATACACAAAACATGTATACTTAAATAGTGAATTATCATTTATTAATATAAATGTTTACATCATAAGGCGATTGCCTTAGGACACTTCTCTCATATCACTAACAAACTCCCACTTGGCCTAATGCCAATCGCTATGGTATCCAATACCATAGGCTCTAATATGTCCCTCAAACTTGCTTTGAGGCAAGGCCTTAGCTAAAGGATCCGCTATATTCCTTTCAGTGGGAATCCTCTCAATTTGTATGTCATTCCTACTTATAATCTCTCTGATCAGATGATAGCGTCGAAGCACGTGTTTGGATCGCTGATGAGACCTTGGTTCCTTTGCTTGTGCAATAGCTCCATTGTTGTCGCAGTAAACCGGCACTGCTTCATCAATGGTTGGAACCTCATCAAGTTTCGAGACAAACATCTTGATCCAAACTGCTTCGGTGGTAGAATTCGCTACGGTGTCTTGTTTGGAACTTTCCCAACTTATTGCGCTTCCATTCAAAGTAAATACGAATCCAGACTGAGATTTGGAGTTATCCTTATCTGTCTGGAAACTGGCATCTGTATACCCATGTATTACCATATCTCCTTCTCCATATATTAGGAACACATCCTTAGTTCTTCTTAAGTACTTAAGGATTGTCTTGACAGCCACCCAATGATCCATTCCTGGATCCGACTAGTATCTGCTTGTGACGCTCAAAGCATACGATACATCGGGTCTAGTACATAACATAGCATACATGATAGATCCTATCGCGGATGCATAGGGAATCTTATTCATGCAAATCCTCTCGTCTTCTGTGCGTTGACACATAGACTTTGAAAGGTTGATCCCATGCCTGATGGGAAGGTAACCTTTCTTGGATTCCGACATGCTAAACCCTTTTAGCACTCGGTCTATATATGTAGACTGCGAAAGACCAAGCAACCGTTTTGATCTATCTCTATAGATTCTAATCCCAAGGATATAGGTTGCTTCTCCCAGGTCTTTCATGGAGAAAGTTTTGGACAACCAAATTTCAACTGTCTGTAAAACTGATATATCATTTCCTATAATTAATATGTTATCGACATATAATACTAGGAATACGACTGCACTCCCACTAACCTTCTTGTACACACAAGGTTCGTCAGGATTTTGTGAGAAATCAAACTCTTTGATCGTCTCATCAAAACGGATGTTCTAGCTCCTGGATGCTTGCTTCAGTCCATATATGGATTATCGAAGCTTGCATACTTTGGTTTTATCAACCGATGTGAAACCTTCAGGTTGTATCATGTATACATCCTCAAGCAGGTTTCCGTTAAGGAAAGCTGTTTTCACATCCATTTGCCAGATCTCATAATCATAATGAGCTGCTATGGCCAGGAGCATCCGAATGGATTTAAGCATAATTACCTTCCATGTCGGTTTTCTTCTTGAAAACTCACTTGCACCCTATGGGCTTAATCCCTTCAGGTGGGTTAACCAAGTCCCATACTTGGTTTTCATACATAGAATCCATTTCCGACTTCATGGCTTCAAGCCATTTGTCCCTTTCTGAACTTTTCAGAACATCTTCATAACTGATAGGTTCGTCATCGCTTATGAGTAACACGTCGTTCGATTCACTTATGAGAAATCCGTATCTCTCTGGAATATTGCGTGTCCTATCAGACCTACGAAGAGGTGGTGTTGTTTTAGGTTCAACTGATAGCTCATCACTATGAATTATCGGTTGTGGGCCTAGACTAGGTGTCTCTGTAATGTCTATTGGAGTTTCTTGAACTTCATCAAGTTCAATCCCACTCCCACTGTTTTCTTGTAAAAGAAATTCTTTTTCTAGAAATACAGCATGCCTTGAAACAAACACCTTTTGCTCCAAGGGATGATTGAATTGGTAACCCTTCGTTTCCTTAGGATATCCAATAAATAGACACTTATCAGACTTAGCATCCAATTTGTCTGATATAACCCGCTTCACATAAGCAGGACAACCTCATATCTTAAGGTGAGTTAAGTGAGGTTTCTTACTATTCCAAATCTCATATGGAGTAGTAGAGACTACATTGGTCGGGACTCTGTTTAGCAAGTAAACAGCTGTCTTAAGTGCATAGCCCCAAAAGGATTTTGGAAGAGTTGCATGGTTCATCATGGATCTAACCATGTCCATCAAGGTTCGGTTACGCCTCTCAGATACACCATTATGCTGTGGTGTATACAGCGGAGTCCATTGGGACAATATCCCATTGTCCCTAAGATAATCTTGAAATTCTTGACTCAAGTATTCACCACCCCGATCGGATCGAAGTATCTTAATACTTTTGCCAAGTTGTTTCTCTACTTCATTTCTGAACTCTTTGAATTTCTCAAAAGCTTCAGATTTGTGTTTCATCAAGAACACATACCCGAATCGTGAGTGATCATCGATAATGGTGATGAAGTAGCTATAGCCTCCTTGTGCTAGAGTTGACATTGGTCCACATACATCGGTATGTATTAGACCAAGCAATTCTCCCACTGGATTACCTTTTCCGGAAAAGGGTAATTTGGTCATTTTGCCTTTTAAGCATGATTCGCATGTATCAAATGAACCGGGTTCAAATGATTCCAAAATTCCACATCGGTGTAATTCGGTCATGCGTTTCTTACTTACATGGCCAAGACGACAATGCCAAGTGTAGGAGTCTATTCGATTATCTATTCGAGCACGTTTGTTGCTAACTTCGATATTGAAAATGTCATTGGATAAATCTAACGTGTAGATGCCATTGCACAAAGTTCCATTCCCACAAAGAACGCCATTTAAAGTTATGTAACAACAATTGTTACTAAAAGTCAAATGATAACCTTTTTCATTCAAACATGAAATAGATACAATGTTCTTTATTAATGAAGGAACAAAATAACAATTATCCAATTCTAAGACACGTCCAGTGGGGAGCTTTAGCAAATAGGTTTCGATGGCAACAGCAGCAATCTTTGCTCCATTTCCAACTCGCATATTTGCTTCTCCTTTGACAAGTCTTCTTCTATTCCTTAGCCCCTGTATGTCATTACATATATGTGAGCTACACCCAGTATCAAGTATCCAGGTATTTGAGGAAATAGAGTGACATTCAATAACGAAGATACCTGAAGAGGAAGGGGCATCGGATGCCTTATTCTTCAAGGACTCAAGATAAGCCTTGCAGTTTCTTCGCCAGTGACCCTCCTTGCCACAATGATGGCAAGTTCCTTTTGGTTTCTTTTCAGTCTTCTTGGCCTTTTTCTTCTTCCCTTTGTTATGTTCTTTGGCCTTCCTCTTAGAACCTTTCTTTGAGGAACCAACTAACAGTACCGCCTTTTGATCCTGCTTTACAGCGGGCTCAACAGCCTTCAGCATGTTGATTAACTCAGGAATGGTAGTCTCCAGCTTGTTCATCCGATAGTTCATCACAAATTGTGAACAACTTTTGGGCAGACAATTCAGAATTAAGTCAATACTTAGTTCATGATCCATTGCAAAGCCGAGTGTGCCCAGTCGCTCAATGTACCCCAACATCTTTAACACGAATTGTGAGGCAGAAGTGCCTTCCTGCATCTTTGAGGTGAAGAGGAGTCTGGAGACCTCGAACCTTTCGGATCTCGCCTGCTCTTCAAATAACTCATGAAGATGGAAGATGATGGTATAAGCATCCATATGCTCATGCTGCTTTTGCAGCTCAGGTACCATAGATGCTAGCATAATGCAACCCGCCATTTCAGAATCGGTCACATGTTTCTGATAGGCCAACAATTGGTCTGGAGTTGCATTCTCTGGAGGATGGTTGGGAAGTTGATTTTCAATAACATAAGCAAGCTTTTCCGCCTTGAGGACTATCCTCAGGTTTCGAAGCCAGTCCATGAAGTTCGGCCCAGTCAGTTTATTGGTGTCCAAAATGGAACGCAAGTTTAGAGAAGACATGATCGAGTGATTATCCTAGAAATACAAATTGAGATTATGTGAGAAGAATGATTAAAGAATGTATCAACATACATAAATAAAATCCTATTTATTTTTCAAATTGAATAACCCTTTTTATCAATTCGGGAGATCGTAGGAACATCTCCAAATAGGTTGATATCCAACCATAGATAAGAACAACCATGACTGTGGCCATCAAGTTTTTCTTAGCTATGAAGGTAGGTAATTACACCGATTACATATCACATATATGTAACTATCACTTTATGCTATCAACTAATTGAATGTTTGCATAAATCATTGGGTTGTTAACTCATTAACAAGTATGTAACATTTTACATAGCACCCAACTGCACCTCTCTTTACATCGACCTTGGCTGTGGCACAACAAATCGATGCTCCAAGCTTAAGGCTGACCCATTAATCAAGAAATAGTTTTAATATGGTTGGAGCTCATTCAACCGTTTAGTCAGGCTTGGATGTGTCCAACAACCAAAACTAAGGATTGACCTCTGACTCCAACTATATTATTCATAAACTAATTCCATGGTTTGAACATGTTGAGGTTCAAGTCGGGCATGGATGTGTCCATCAACCCAAACGAGAAACAAAACTCCGGTTCTAACCATATTAATGGAAGGTGTTAGCCTTAATATTTTGTAAGGGGTTTTGGGTCTCATCTTTTCCTTTTTAATGCACATTCATGACATATGTCATGACTAACGATTTCCTTAATAAAGTATGTATGTGACTTAAGTTATCAAGTCTCATTAATTGAATTAGGAACCGGATTTCCTAATTCTAATTTCATACTATATTAAAGGAATTGTTTTGGGAAACAATTTCCTAAATTGTCATAATCAATTTCGGAAATAATATGTTTAAGACTTTGATTTCTCTAAATCAAATCTTATTAAATTAAGAGGCAATTCCCTTAATTCAACGACATATTATTTTCATGAAAATCTCATTTAAGAAAACTCTATAGGAAACCATTTCCTAATTAATTTTGGAGACAACAATATGTAAGAGCATCACCTCTTAAATCATATTTTATTCATGGATTTAATTAATTACAATAAATCGTTTTCTAAGGGTGGCTCCCCGAGGCTCAGATACCCAAAGAAAAATAATTTGTTGTAAATCCAATTGGACGGCTCCCCGAGGCTCAATCCAAATCAAACATGACAATTTCAATTAAAAATTGGGAAATTAAATTACAACAACTAGCTTTAAATTGGACGGCTCCCCGAGACTCAATCCAAAATAAAGAATTTTGTTGTCAATTTAAAGACCAATTCAAATTTAATTGTCAATTAACTGTCCATGAATTTGTCTAGACTTTCTTAAAAGAAAGTGCCCAAAATTGCGAGATTTCATAAATTGGTTTTCAGAATAATTGTAAGTTTCTGGTACAAAGAAAACTTACATATTTCCAAAATTAGAAAATTTCTAAGATTAGAAAAATTTCCAAAATTGGAAAGTTTCCAAAGATGGGAAGTTTTCACAATTATTATAAAATTTTTAGAAACTAGGATATTTCAAAAGTTTGCGAAATTTCATGAGGATTTCCAAACTTAGAAATTCCTAAATCTCAAATTTATTATAATTGGAAAGTTTCCATAATTGAAAATTTTTTCCAAAATTAAGATTATGATAAAGTTTTCCGTAAAACAATTATATGATTATGTCGAACACTAACCGGCTCTGATACCACTGTTGGGACCGGGTGCATGTCGAGACAAGGATACGGGTTCGTAAAATTTTAAATTTTTACGTGCAGCGGAAGAATTAGCATAAAATAATTTCCTAAATTATTTTAACCACGTATCTAGCATGCAACCTTATGATGTGTTGACATGATCATAAAATAAAACATTGCGGAAAGGTAAACTAATTTACTTTGTACCTCGTGTAACTCGAAGAAAAGGGACGAGATCCAACCGTAGCGTCCCTTAGAAGCTTCGCCTCTATTCGCGTGCACGCCGAGTTCTCTTCGGGATGACTTCGCAAAGTCACGAGTTTTGTGCCGACGAGAACTACTAGATTCTCTATAGGCACAACAAAGAAGATCAAGAGAGGAAAGGGAAACTAACCACCAAGAAACGGAATCGAATTCCGAGAGGGAAGGAGATGTGATCCGCTTCTTCTTCTTCTTGGTTGGCTTCTCCTTCTTCTTGTTAGCTCACGGCAACCACCTTCTATGGGAGGAGTTGCGCCGGCCCTAGCCCTCAAGAGGAGGCGCCGGCCCTAGATGCTTCAAGGTGGGCGCCAACCCTAGGTGGGGAGAAGGGAAGGAGAAGAGAATAAAAGAGAGAGAGAGAGGGAGCTCTATATCAATACACGATTATTGATTGGGAATCCAAGGCTTGCCTATGGTTCCTTATATAGTTGCTTCTCCCTCGCTAAGTCTCCTCTTTAACAGAATTAACGGAATTAGTTATCATAAGAATTTTTATCTTATAAAATTTCTTATGACTTATTCCGTTAAGCCTAGTCTTATTATAACTAATTTATAATAAAACAAATTCTTCTTCTCTTTAAATTATGGAATAAATTTTATAAGAAATTTATAAACTTTTTTATTATGGAAAAATCAATTCATAATTGATTTTATAAAATTAAAATAAACCAATTCATGGATTATTTTAACTTCCATAAAAAGAATAAATTTCTACAAATTTATTTATATAAATTTCTTTATACAAATTTATTTATCCATAATTTATAAAATAAATCGCGTTAGATTTATTTTTATTAATTAAACCAAAATTAATTGGTTTTTCTCCCTTTAGGTGGCCGGCCAACCAAGGAGGGTTGGCACCCTCTTTGGTCGGCCCAAACCGAGCCGAACCAACGCGAATTAAACTCATTTAATTCGCCCAAAAAGCCTTCAAAAGACTTAGCCATTTTTAGCTTCCATTGCGCCTCTGATTAACTCAGATTCGACTTATTTCTCTTGATCGGAAAATCTAATTTTCAACTCGTTTTAAATCCCTCGGATTACTCGTAGTGCGTGTGACTAAATAGGCTTTCGATTTATGTTGGCCGTCTATAATCAACCAATTATAGAACGATCATGAGTGGCACCTAGTAGTACATTATGATCCTCAATTAATTGAAAGATCAATGGTTTGACCTCAGAAGAAATTATTCTGAAACCCTTCAGCAGCTCTAATGAGTCGTGCCCCATTCCCTTCACCATCTTATACCCACTTGGTTCAGGACACGGTCTATTTGTGTCAGTCCCCACTAGGCTGACTACGTCACACCTAGCCCAAGTAATGTCTTTCTCGTCCTTTGGATTTCTAATTACTCTCATGTATTTAAGAGACTCGCACTCTTAACATGATATACTCTGGCCAGAGGTTTTGAGTAACAATCCGACGATAGGCCTGGGTATACATCTCCTCGCAAGGAGTGGTGAATCCTTTGTAGGCTGTTCAAACATCTTCGGGCACTTCGGCTCATACCCAATCATCCTGGGTCCACACCTCCTTGGAGATGCTTGCTTAAGATGTTAAAGTATAAGTCTCCATGACCAAGATGACTTGAACACCGCAAGTCAAAGGAACATCGCACTTAAGCTGCAGTAAGAACTTCATTGACATATCTTTATAGATAACCATATGAAGTTTTACAACTAGTCACTCCAATAAACTAGTTCCCTTAACTAGCATCCATGATTATCTCCGGACATCCCAATGTCACCAGCCAGTGAAAATCAGCTGATTAGAGAATAACCCATGCTAGTCTCAACAGAATTGATAGTGTCCGTTTTTATCAATTCATCGACTAGGGATAATTTCAATACTTCACAATTGCACATTAGAGATAATCACTAGTTGTGATCCCATCACAAATTCTCTTATGCTGTGAGTTGTATTGCGGACATTCAGTAGATGAGTTTAAGATCCCAATCAAATACACAAAACATGTATACTCAAATAGTGAATTATCATTTATTAATATAAATGTTTACATCATAAGACGATTGCCTTAGGACACTTCTCTCATATCACTAACAACAAAGCCCTAGCGAAGGACTGCTAGGCACCTGGCGAAGGAGTGCCAGGATACAAAGCCTAGCGAAGGAATGCTAGGCACCAGGCGAAGGACTGCTTGGTACTGAAGACCTGGCGAAGGATAGTTGGGCACCTGGCGAAGGACTGCTGGGCAAAATTCCAATCGGAGGAGCCGGTTGGCAACAGGTAAATTCTCCTAAGAGGAGTAGGTGAGGACGCGTTCCCCGTCTAGGGAACAGTAGGCGTCGGTTTGACCTAGAGTTCCATTTTGGAGACCCAAAGTCAGAACCAAGACAGCTAAAGCTGTAAAAACCTAATATTTTATTGCTTTGTGTTGTTTTGGACTAACCTTGGATGCAGGACCCAAGGAATGTGCTTCTGCAGCTCAGAACGCCCCAAAGGAGAGGGGCAAGTAGCTGGGCAGGGCGCCCCCAGTGTCCCGGGCGGCCCCAAGGTCAAGGCAAAACAAGTAAAGCAAGAGAACGCTTCAGAAGCTCACTGGGGGGGCGCCCCCATGCTCCCGGGTGTCCCCGTGCTCCCGGGCGCCCCGGATGCCTCGGGCGCCCCGGGCTCAAGCCAACGAAGCGGATAAAGTCAAGCCAGCGAGAAGCCAGCGGACCGGACCGAGTCAACCCGGGCACCCCCTGCGTCCCGGGCGCCCCCAGTCAACTCCAGCCCTATTCAAGTGGGATAAGGGCTGACCGAGATTTATTCAGATCGACTTACACGTGGGGGGGGGGGCCCCAACGTTCAGGGCGCCCCAGGAGGCTATAAATAGCCCCTCGACCCCAAGGCTTCAAACAACAAGTTTTCCAACGCCAATACGCTCTTTAACTCAGGCGCTCTGCTCTAGAAATCCTCCATCTCGAGATTCTAGCACCGACGACGACCCTACGCACCGAAGAATGATCTACACCGGGCGTCGGTAACGAAGAGTCAATTCTTAATTGTATTCTTACTGCACTTACTTCTGTACAACTGTTTGTAAGATTTTGCACGATTATAGTATTGCCCGCAGTAAACGGTCAAAGACCGTGGGCCTTGGAGTAGGAGCCGACCGCGACTCTGAACCAAGTAAAATCGCTTGTGTTCGTGTTTGGTTTTCGTGTTAATTTTCCGCTGTGCATTCTCTCTCTAAATCCGAAACGATTTATGATATTCACCCTCTCTATCGTTTTCTCTCGATCCAACAGAGGTGAGCCACTTAGCTCAAGAGAAGGGGTGTCTCGAAGATCGGGAAGTGAAGCTGTTAGAGGACATCCGACTCCTGCAAGAGGACTTGGAGCGGGCCAAATCGCGCCTCCTGACAACCTTGGAGCAGCTTAAGGAGGCCCGGATGGCTCGTGACCAACTGTCCTCCGAAGCGGCTGAGCTCAAGACTGCTCGGGACCGAGCCTCAGAAAAATTAAAGACATACAAGGCTGACGAGGAGCCCGACAGGTGGAAGCAGAGGTGACGTTCAAGGCTAAATTCCTCCAATTTGAGAAATTTGGCGACATTTTGGCTGACCAAGTGATGAGACGGTTGAAACAGGGCTTCAACGGGGTGTTCCAGCAACTTCGACGAGCTGAGGTATTGAAGCCGGATGCCGACTTGAGCTTTCTCAGCGTCGATCGGGCCTGGGAGGAGTTGCCGCCTGAGGAGAAGGAGCTATAGCACCCTGTCTTTGTTTTCTTCTTCTTTTGTATTTTACATTTTTCTTTCCTTTCGAATGTACCCCAAATGTAAGCTCCAATTTTGAATGAAATATTTTCATCATCTGTCACTTTCTTACATGAATGTACTCCATATGTAAGCTCCAATTTTGAATGGAATATATCTTCTGCCACTCTCAATCCCGTGTAATTTATTTTCTACATCTTGTTCCTATCTCATGCATTGTGTATTGCTTCTCACCCCCTCCTATATAGACTCCTCTACCTGTGTGAAGTCTAACGTTAATAAAGACACAAAGACTTAGTGCGTTGTTATTCGCCTGCGCTGGCAAGAACAGGACTCGACCTCTTCAACACCTCTGCTATGCTTATATATCTTGGGTATAGTTAGCACCTCAAGATGGTATAGGCCCAGGTTGCTCCCAGCCGTGCTTCCTCAGTACCATGCTCAGGACTACTCGTCTCGGGCATCCTCGGCACCACGAGACAGTAGGGACGTGGGCTGCTCCCGGTCGTGCATCTTCAGCACCACGGCCAGGTCTACACATCTCGGGCATCCTCATCACCATGAGATGTTAAGGTCTTCGGCTACTTCTGGCTGAGCATCCTCATCACCACGACCAGGTCTACACATCTCGGGCATCCTCGGCACCACGAGATGGTAGGGACTTGGGCTACTTCGAGTCAGGCATCCTCAGCACCATTGCCAGGTTTACACATCTCGGGCATCCTCGGCACCACGAGATGGTAAGATCTTCGCCTGTTCCTGACCGGGTAGCCTCAGCACCATGACCAGGTCTACTCATCTCGGGCATCCTCGGCACTACGAGATGGTAGGGTCTTCGGCTACTCTTGGCCGGGCATCCTTAATACTACGGCCAGGTCTACACATCTTGGGCATCCTCGGCACCACGAGATGGTAAGATCTTCGTCTGCTCTTGGCTAGGCATCCTCAGCACCACGACCAGGTATACTCATCTCGGGCATCCTCGACACCATGAGATGGTAGGGTCTTCGGCTACTCTTGGTCGGGCATCCTCAGCACCACGACCAGGTCTACACAATTCGGGCATCCTCGGCACCACGAGATGGTATGATCTTCGTTTGCTCCTGGTCGGGCATCCTCAGCACCACGACCAAGTCTACTCATCTCAGACATCCTTGGCACCATGAGATGGTAAGGTCTTCGGCTACTCCTTGCCGAGTATCCTCAGCACCATGGCCAGGTCTATACATCTCGGTCATCCTCGGCATCACGAGATGGTAAGATCTTCGCCTGCTCCTGGTCGGGCATCATCAACACCATAGCCAGGTCTACTCATCTCGGGTATCTTCGGCACCATGAGATGACAGGATCTTCGAGCTCTTGCATTGGGTCTTGGGGAGACATTTTCTTTATTTCTTTAATTACTCAAACTGCAAAGAAGTACAAATATGCATACAAATACATGTATTGCTCATATGGCTCACAGAGTACGATACGGCTAGAGGTGATTTGCATATCATGGTCTCTCCAGCCTTTTGCCTTCAACGTCTTGTAGATAATAGCTACCCCGGGTGTGTTTTTTGACAATGATATAAGGTCCACTCCATTGAGGCTTGAGCTTTCCGGGGTCGACGACGGGTTTGGTTCTTTTTCAAACATTGTCTCTGACTTGGAATGTTCGGACGATAACTCGACGATTGTACACCTGCTGCATACGTTGCCGATACACGACTAGTCGGGTAGCTACTTTGTCTCGCACTTCTGTTACCAGATCTAGGTTGATTAGTCATTCCTAGTCATTATCTTCTTTGCTGTAGTGTTGTCGTCGGATTGATTCATTGTCTATCTCCCCAGGAATCACCGTTTCTGCTCTATATATCAAATTGAAGGGACTCTGACCGGTCCCTTCTTTTGGAGTAGTACGGTACGATCACAGGATGCTCGGGAGTTCTTCGACCCAACTGCCTCCGACATGGTCCAACTTTATTTTGAGCCCCCGAATGATCTCCCAATTGACCACTTCTGCCTAGTCGTTGCCTTGGGGATATGCGACTAAGGTGAAGGCTTGGTGAATGCCTAGTCCATCACACCACTCTCTGAGTTTGCCCCTTGCAAACTGTTTGTCATTATCTGACACCAACTTATAAGTAATGTCATACCTGTAGACTATATCCTTCCACAAGATCTTCTTCACGGCAGTCTCCGTGATGTGCGCAAGCGGCTCAACCTTAAACCATTTAGAGAAATAGTCGACCAATACTAAAAGAAACTCCTGCGCCACCCGATTGAATCGTTGGATATAGTCCTTTAGTGGTTCTTTGCTCTTCTGTTTCAGGGCAAACAGGTTCAAATTCATCTTTTGGTATCGTCGGCTACTAGCGAAGTAGTGTAGGAAGACAGTTTTAAACTCCAGAAAGGAGTTTATCAAATTTTGGGACAGCCTCTGAAACCATCTTTGGGCAGTCCCTAATAAGGTGTTCAAGAACACCCGACTCTTCACTCCATCTATGTATTGGTGTAACAGAGCCGCGTTCTCGAACTGGCAGATGTGATCTTCCGGATCCGTCTTCCCATTGTAATCAGTAATTCCTTGGGCATGAGATCTGTTACGATATCCGGAGAAAAAGGAGTAGATGGAGACTTCAGGAGAGCTTTGGAGGCCTCGATCTTCCCCGGTCCCTCCTCCTGTTGTAAAACGCTGGAGGCGACGGAATGCACCCTCTCTATCTCTCCCATGGAATCTCGCCTAGGCAATGAGGATGTCATTGCCGATCCCGCAGGTGGCGAGACGGATCTTCGAATTCGGTGGTGCGGGGTCGACATTCTTGGGATTTTCGGCCTACACCGGAGTCGCTCGTTGCGAGGCGGCTTGTTCGATCTGATGTTGCTCCAGCGCTCTTCTAACGGCGTTGGCGACTAAGCGATCCAACTCCTCCCGCATCAGAATGATGGGTTGTCCCTCTGGATCTGCCATCACGGTGTTCCTTCTGGTGCTTTGATGTTTCCCATAGACGACGCCAAACTTGTTCCGGAAGCGAACGACGGGGATGACGAATCACCAAAGTACAGCCCACGACGGCGATGACGAGGAGAGGATGCCCACGCCTACGAGATTAACACGAGTGTTAAAGGGGATGCACTGGAAGATTTTCCGGTGGAGCTCTCTCCGATGCTCAAGTCAGAACTCTCCTTTTTTCGGATGACAACGAGGAATCAAATTGTTATAATTCTGAAAATCTTACCTCCCTTATTTGGGTGTTGGGGCGTCTTATATACCTGATGTTTTTATCACACGTGTCCCCACGTTCTCCTCTACGTTCCTTAATCATCGGTTGCTTGATAGCTATTCTCTTTTGGTGATGGTCACTGCAATTATTAAGACCTTAATTACCGTACGTTGCGAATAATAATTACCTGATGACTTTCCTATTCTGGAAGGAGGAATGAGTACTTGAAGTCAGACTTTCTTATCCCTACATCAGTCTCAGAGTCTCATCTCCCGAGCTATCCTCGGGGCCTTCGTCTCTTCTCCCGAGATAGTCTCGAGAGGTCGATTCCCGGTCTAACCTCGGGGGCTTTCTTCCATTCTCCCGAGATAGTCTCGGGAGCCCGATTTCCGATTTGATCTTGGGGCATTAATTCGGCAGGTCTTGTCATATAATTTTTCCATGTCATATGTCCATTCCAGATTGCTCATTCCTATCAGAGTCCAACTCTCCTTTTGTTATTATTAATTAATGGACTGATAGCGAAAATAAATTTAAAATTATATATAGGGCTATCATCCACTATGCATCAGTTCTTTTCATTCTATCAAATAGAGAAATATGATTATTGTGGTCCTAATTCTTATGGAAGATCATCCTAACTCCTTTTTGTATGTTATAAATTTTGATGATGTTAATCTTTTACATATACAATTCATGCTTAGAATGATAGCCTCAATGATTTCGCCTCTTTAGCACTCACAAATTGAAAACCTATTAATCCGCGTTAGGATTTCGAAGCATAAAACTATATAAATAAATAAGTAATGATAAAAAACGAGGTAAGCCCACGCAAACTCTAACAAATTCTTTGCATCTTCTATCCTCTTTTCTTTTTCTCGAATTATGAGAACTTAAGATCGAGCCCTCGTACACTTATTATTCTCGCAAAGTTAAAGAATTATCAGAGAAAATCTATTAATTAGTAGATGTGGGTTTTAATGTGGCAATTCACTTGTTAGAAGAACGGGATCCTCTGCTCCAGAAGATCCCTGTCCCGTCTGTCCCACACTCGTTTACGATGGTCGGTGAGTCGTCCGATCGACGATCGGACACTATCAATAATTTTTTATTGTCGTTCCGAATTAAACGATATCTTGGGATAATATTGAATCGGTCGAAATCGTTACATTACAATCTCGTCGAATTCAACGGTAAATATGATGAGATCGTAATTGCGATGGTCTTCGACGGGTTCACTGTATCCTCTAAGGTATAATTTTGTTCGGGGGGGCGGCCGGAGACCGCCGATGGTGTCCGATCGACGATCGGACGACTTGTCGACCATCGTCAATGATTAGGACAGAGAGACAGGGATCCTCTTTGGGACAAAAGATCCCGTCTCTTGAGAGCTCACCCTACTTCACTGACACGTGGCTAGATGTGGCAATTATGTAATTTAATCGTTAATGAGGACTTATCTTTGATGATGTTTTTTTAATAAATACATTTAAATTTATATCACTTGTAAATTTTGTGTGAAAATCTTATTTAATGTTCATTTACACGTGTCCTGTTACTTGAACCCTTTTCATATTTAACTAAAACTGTGCCTTATGTGAAGAATATCCACGTGACTCACGTGCTGGTTTATTCGAACGGCTTTTGTGCGTACTTAAATAGCTCCTGCCGAGCAGCGTATCGTATTTATTTATCTATCTATTTATTCATTTTATTTATTTATTTATTTTTATTGTTATTATTCTTATTGTTATTTTTAGCTCACGCCCAGCGACGGAGAGAAGCAGTTGGAAGGAGGCGCTGCTCGGCGTCGTCCGAAACCCTAACGCGGGGAGGAGGGATAGAGATTGCTCAGTTTCGGCGGCGGGTAGGGGATCTGTTGTTGGGCTTCTCGACGTGGGAGGATTCGGCGGATCGGATGGCCGAGAAGGACGGGCGGAGCGAGAGCAGTAACTACACGTCGGAGGACGAAGGCACCGAGGACTACCGGCGCGGTGGGTACCACGCCGTCCGGATCGGGGATTCCTTCAAGCAGGGAAGCTACGTCATCCAGGCCAAGCTTGGCTGGGGTCACTTCTCCACCGTGTGGCTCGCTTGGGATACCGTCCACTCGGTAAGATCCCCTAAAACCTCACCTTCTCTTCATTTTTTCTTCATTTCCTTTTGGGCTCTCCATTCTTTGTTCTCACTGAAATTTTGCTGTAATTTCTGGCGAAAAGTAGCGACACTGCAGCTCCCGAATGCAATAAACTACTAAAAGTTTTGATCTTGGCAGGGAATATGATAAAAGTTTGTAGTTGTACATATATATAGATATTTTTGTATATTTATGCATCTGAATCATCTGCGTGGATTTATTATTTTGTTTAACTCTGGAGAATTCCTACTGAGTTATGATTCACATTGGGTGTTGCAGCGGTATGTAGCGTTAAAGGTGCAGAAGAGCGCACAACATTACACAGAAGCGGCCATGGACGAGATTAAGATCTTGAAGCAAATTGCGGATGGGGATCCTGAGGACACTCGATGTGTGGTGAAGTTGCTGGATCATTTCAAGCATTCAGGGCCAAATGGGCAGCATGTGTGCATGGTCTTTGAATTCCTTGGAGATAACCTTCTCACGCTTATTAAGTACACCGATTACCGGGGGATGCCACTCTCTAAGGTGAAGGAAATCTGCCGCTATGTCCTTATTGGGCTTGACTATCTCCACCGGGACCTTTCTATCATCCACACTGACCTCAAGCCAGAGAATATCCTCCTAATGTCTAGTCTTGACTCAGCCAAGGATCCTAATCGATCGGGTGCTCCACTTATCCTTCCCAATGTTAGATCCGAAGAGCCCCCACCAATGTCTCCTTCTTTATCGAATGGCGACCTTACAAGAAACCAGAAGAAAAAACTCAGGAGGAAAGCGAAGCGTGCAGCTGTTGCTACATCAGGAAGCTCAACAGCCATGGTAGGGGAGAGTGGTGATTTAGAGGATAAAGGAGATTCAACGGCAGCCAGTGATGGTGGGGGTGCCGAGGTGTCCAATGGAGCATCCCAGGGCTATAGGAGAGGGAATAAGGCTACAAGGAAGAGACTGGCAATGGAGGCAGATCTCAGGTGCAAGATAGTTGATTTTGGAAATGCATGTTGGACGTATAAGCAGTTTACTAGTGACATCCAGACAAGGCAATATCGGTGTCCTGAGGTGGTTCTTGGGTCTAAATACTCTTCCTCTGCCGATTTGTGGTCATTTGCCTGTATATGTTTCGAGCTGGCCACGGGAGATGTGCTATTTGATCCACATAGCGGCGATAATTTTGACCGAGATGAGGTGAGTTCCATGGAACTGCCAATTGAATTCTCAAATGTTCTGTCTCTATATTCACTGTCATATAAAAATAGTTATGCTACTACTACTGGTTCCTTAAGTTGATTATTTGTGTTAAATTTTGGGTCAGACTCTTGTTTTAACCCCTAACACTGAAGAACGTCAATTGTAGAAATATTGGTAATTTAAGTCATTCTTCCAAAAAAAAAAAAGAGAAAATCTCCAATTTATTAATTGAGTATGATTCCTGGTAGAATTAAGTTGTGACTTGTAAGGGAATGGAAAGCCTTATATTGTATGGGGAATAGTTCATTTGGGTTCAGTTTCAATCTTTTATTTTTATCTTTTTCTTCTGCGATTGAACCAGAATTTGGAATTGTAATTCCCTTGTTTCTTATTATTTGCTATTAGTCAATGTTTGGACCTTGAAGTTAAATTACCCATTCTAATCCATTTCCGAATTGTGTAACTTTATCGTCTTCCTGCAAAGAATCCATCTAGTTTGTTCTCTCCTTTGATTCCTTTGCTTGAAACCTCAATTCTTTTGGAGCAGATTCTTGTAACTCTTGCCTGCTCGAGTAGAGAGAGCATCAAACCTAGCTCTTGCACCTTGTACTTTTCAATCACAAGATATTTAGAGATCATATCTGGTGATGGAGTGGGGTGTTTAACATAACACATATTATTAAAGCTCTGCTTACATTCCAGATTACAAGTGCTAATTTAGCTAAAGCTTAGCTGTGATACTCTTTCACTGAACGAATCATTTTCCACTGCTAAAAGTAAGTGGTGAAAACTTCAAATCCTTTTCTTAGGCATTTACAAGATCATTTAAGATATTCAAATATTTATGGTGCTTTTGGTGTAGATGACCTCGAACAATGCTGCCGCCTAGCATTTGAACAAAAACATGAGTCTGTCCATCATCAATATGCCTATTCTTCAGCTATGTTTGTAGATGAAAGAAAATGAAAAAGTTTGTGCTATTAACCGAACTAATAGAAGTGCAAAGCACTTCTGATCAATAACTGCACATCTCACCAATTCTAACTGGCTGATGTAATCTTCTCGATATTTTCCTTTTTTTTGCAGGATCACTTGGCATTGATGATGGAACTCCTAGGAATGATGCCCCGCAAAGTAAATACACTCTGAAAGGCTGTTTTTTTTACAAA